>JAAAKG020000001.1:965552-1001482 GCA_010014905.2 Druon quercuslanigerum | reverse complement strand
TTTAAGCAGGTTATTAAATTAACCCTATAAAACAACGCCAAGAATTTCGGCGGTTGCAATATATATATATATACATATATATATATATATAATTTCACATAGTTTTTGAACTATCAACGAGGATACAGAGCGTAACAAATAAAAAATCTTATTTTAAATTCTAATAAAACTCATTTCAAGTTCTAATAATCACTGTATTATACGAAATATACAATCCACATTGTCTGTAAAACTTTACAGATACTCGCACCTTTCAGTTAGGGCCAACAAATACATATATAATCTTTCTTTAAGTATCCCTTTATGTCAAAAAAGCAGTAACTCGATGGTAAAGCAAGCAACAAATAAGAAGTTAACGACTTGCTTGAGGGTCCCTGAGCTGTCCTAGTTAATCCGAGGAAAAAATTGAATGTCACTGGTCACGTGTGCGTCAAATTAGGAGCCCTAACCCCCTTCTCCCTCTTACAAAATCGATATTGTTATTTTCCTTTCTCCACTGTTCTCTATTCATCTAACCAAAAATTGGAATTGATCCTAAGATAAGAAAGTCTGAAAATCAGATTACAATATTACGCTATCATATTTTAAAATTGGAAGGTTTTTTATAAATACTGATTTGATTTAATATGAAAATATGAATCCGCATATAGCCTATAGATTGACTCATCGTTCCAATATAATCAATTACTGTGTAGCACACAATGCTTTAATTTACCAATACTCTTTTATCCGATTAAAAATATTTTAATAAAAATAATACACACAAACACAAAAATCCTACAAAAAGTCGAAAGCTTTTTCGTGTATTTGAAAACCTCGGATAAGAGTGCAGCCTATAAATCAAGCCGAATGTTTTGAACCATTTTTTCCACACAAAAAAAACGAATGGAAATTTTCTGATCCCTTACCACAAGTTAGGTTTATTATTATAAGTCTCTATCACGTATCTTCTCCGGCCTAAAAAATAGACAAACAAATTACCCTAAATAGGCATGTCACATTCAAAGTATCAAGAAAATTCAATTTTCAAAGACCACAGTTATAAAGTTTTCAGACGCTCATTATGAAATGGTGTTCCAGAAAATTCGCTTATTGTTTTTAAAATCAGTTTCCATTATTTCCCTAATTCTCTTTTCAAAACTTTGCCATATAAAACTATACTTTATTAATTAAATTATTTAGGAGTTAAGAACTTTATATCCTAATTACTTGGAAAAAAGAATATGAAGAGAAATTCGAAATACAGAAAAGGATCCTTATCCATCCTTTTCGCCCAAGAAGTTCTTACATAATTCCATTATTTATAGCCAAACCCTTGTAACCTGAGAAGGGTGATTCTAAGTGAGAGATTTCGGACTCTGCAATTTATCGAAGCATCCCTTAGCCAACTTTATTAATGAAAACGAAAGGAGAGTATTTGAAATATTTGAGTCTTTCAGATAAAATGGGAAATATTATGTAATTATAATATTTGCATAAAAAAAATATTTTGGTGTGAATACTGAATATTGAGCGTAACGAATTTTGACAGATGCTGTATTCTGACGTCATGTGACCCTAATAATGGCGTGCGTCTTTCCGAACAGCTGACGCATATTGTGGGTCCCTACGGAGGGTTTTAAAGGACTCTTTTCCATGTGTAGATTAATTCAGTTTGATAAACAGTTTTTGCATCTTGTTTTTTATAAACATTTCATTTTTATTGAATTTCGAGATGACGTTTTATTTAGGATTAGATTTTGGGTCGAGAGAGCATCGCACTCATACTATACGCTCACAAGGGGCACCCAATCAACTAGTTATTTCGATAGCCTTAGCACGACCATCTGCAGGGTTTCCTACTTGGTAGGTAGCATATGGTTTCATCGTGACCACGACCTGATTTCATCAATTTCGTAAATATAGCACTCCATTTACGGAAGTCGGCATACGTCACTAGACCATCAGTTTATGTTAAAATAATTTAATCCTTTCAAACTAATTGAATTTTAATTTAGACTTTTTAATTGAAATTAACTAATTTGACAACGAAATAATACAGGCGTAAGATAAAATTGTTGACACTTTTTTGAGCGGTGACACTATTTGGCTACTACATTGAAAAAATAAAACTAAAGACAAGATTCTCTCTTAAAAAATATTTTAAGTGTGTCTAGGGATTTTAATGAAATTTGAAGCGTACTTGAAGATATTAAGGAAATTTACTCATTTTTGCTGCATTGAAAGCAAAAGCCATTTCTTTGGCTGAGAGCCAATTAATATCCTTCATTGATTCAAAGAATCTTCTTTCTGAGGGCGTAAATTTAATACTTTAAAAACCTTATGACATTATTTAAAACTTTTTTTAACATTTGTAACACTATTTACACTATTTTGATCTATGAAATGAGTTCAATGCCTGTCATTCTTTCCATGATTCTTGATGCTGAAGAAATATTTGATATCTGATGCAGGAGAGAAGTCTGTTCTAGTGTATTTGAAATGCGCTCGAAATTGTTTCTAAACTTAGTTGAATTGAATAGAGTAAATTGGTATTTCAGACATGTAAATTAATCTAAAAACTGTATGTGAAGTTACACAATGGCATCGAACTCTCTGGTAGGATGCATCGTGAAATCTGAAATCTGGATGACGTGCTCGGAATGATTTCGTCCGAGATTTCAGCTTCGAATCTGTCGAGAGAGTAAATAACTTCCTCGTCATTCTGACTGAATTACATCGGTGTAACAGCGCCTGGAGAGTATTCTAATGCATTCGACTTTGTTGGGGCGAATATATCGACACGTTGCGTTGGAATCCAGTATCGACCGTACAGTAATTTAATAGAAAATTTAGGATCCAGTCCCAGTCCAGTCGAGCGGCTTTATGCATTTCGTGAAATGTCGAGTCTCCCCTGCCGCTGCATCTACCTCTCGTCCCGAGTTACATGCACTGGAGAGCGGAGGTGTAAAAAGCGATCGATAGACCAGCACATGTTTTATGATCAAAATATCAGCAGTGATATCCAGGCAGAGAGAAAATTTTTCTCACCATCCCTGATTTTTTTCTAGGTAAAAATATTTTTAAATTGAGTCGAATGTATAAAAGCAGTTTTTTCGAATCTAATTCTCAACACTTATTTTTAATGCAATTAAAGTTCTGTAGAGTTTTGTTTTCTGACTCTGATAATGAGAAGCCTGGACAATTTATTATTTCAACCTTCAAAGTCACAGAATATTCAGCAAAGGTAAAAGTAAATAGAGAATTAACATTTTTCCCGACTTGGCAATCGAACCCCAGTTTGCGAAATATGGAGCAAACTAATTATCAAAAATTTGAAAAACTAAAAAGAACATTAGACTGGTTTTCATGAGAATACATTAATCCATTCTGCCTAGAATTGATCAATAACCTGTTCTTAGTTATTGCATTTTTGTGAGTGAGTTCATTTTAAAAATAGATTTCCCCTAGATTAGGATTATGATAGAATGTCCAAATATTACAATTTGGTCGGAGGTCGGGGCTACCCGACTCTATTTAAATAACTTTTTACAACCCTGAAATAAATTGCTTTGTTTTTCTATCTATCGTGATTATTCTCTGAATTCCCGTTTTTGATGTTCCATTAAAATCACCAATATTATAATTAACGTCTCATATTGATATTTCCATTGATACCGGCTACATTAATAATAATAATAATGTTCAGCAATACCTGATTCTCCCCTACCACCTGAATTATTCAAAATTTATCTATTTTATATATTTCATGGTATTATAATTAACGATTCTAAATATAAAATGTAATCCTCTTAAATTGGAAAATAAAAGCTTGCTTAAATTATTAAATCGAAACTTTTAAATTAAAAATTAAAAACATGTTTTACGTATTAGAATTCTAAGTGCATACAAACTTGAACAAAATTCAGATTTAAGGAGTCAGGAACTAAACAGTTTAAACCTCAATTCAGCAACACCAGCGTGGGAGTGGACTTTTGTTTCATATTTAACTAGTAATTTTGATTTCACAGAATGAGTTTTCGCTGTTTTGAAAAAATCCTTTTTTTTCATGGTTATCTGTTTTCTCTACTTAACTTGTTACTCGAATCCTAAAAATTATTTCAAAATATTAGGATCGGAATAGAAAGTTAGGAATTCTTTGTTTTCAGAATTGACCTCAAAAATTTTCATATCTTTTTACAGTGTTCGTAATATGGGTAAGAAACAGTAAACGATAAAAAACGGGAAAATTAATTTTAATCATTTCTACGGTAAGTATACTTGGCAGATTTTAATATTTTATCATATCATATAAAATTGTAGTGTTAATTATTAATAAATTGATTTTGACAGATCTAAGGCGCGTGAGAAATGCTAGAAGCGAAGGTCGTTGTACGCTAGGGTAAACCTAGTATAGGGGGATAGGTTTCCCGCACATGACCCCAGGTGCAATGCTAGGCCATGGGCAGAATGGAACATGCAGTAGATTGAGGGATCAATGACCTACACCATGTGCCGGATTGAGAACACAATTCCTCTAAAATATTATTATATTTATCCGGCTGCGTCTAAAAGTAGCTATCTGGAAGTTTCAAATCGTCATTCGAGTATTTCCTTTCCAGGCCATTCCTTTGCAGCGTAGGGGAAGTGGGTCACAAGCGGCCAGTGGGTCTAAAATTGCCATTAGAACAGCAACAATAATATCAATTTTTAGTGCAGATACTTTTAATAAATAAATACAAATTTTTGACAAGTAATTTCCAGTATCAAGTAATTAAATAGAAACAGTCAATCCGATAGATGTTTTAAACCTCTTCTGTAAGTATTTTTGTAATGGACTTTGGGCATATTATTAAGTAATCACGCTTATATTCTTTAAAGGTTTTTATGGGTGTCTATAACATATATATTTAACTTTTATAGCAGTAGTGTCAAAACTCAAATTCGAAAAGAATTTTTTCAAAATAGAAGAAATATACAAATATTACTACTCGCTTAAAATGGTCAATGGGTTATGCGGATAAAACGGTTACAATTGTCATAATTTTATGTTTTCTTTTTTATTATTTTTCGTGAGACTGAGGAGTAATATTCTTTTCTATTCTGATCTATTACTTGAGACCTACTTCCGCAATTTAAAAAAATGTTTACAAAAGTAATATAATTGTGTAAAATTAAATTTTTTGCAGAAACTAGCATTTTTTGTCTTATAATACAATTAGAACTGATTAGACTCAGTTCTTATAGAAATAAATAATGTTAAATTATTGAAAAATGTAATGAAAAAAATAGAGAAAGTACAAGCGAATGGTTGGTTTATTTAATTAACGTGGGAGTTCAAATTATTTCAAGGGATTTCACATATTTAAACAATTTCAAGGCCCAAAAGAAAATTATAAAATTTCAAAGGATTTCATAGATTATGTCAAAGGATTCATGGGGTTTCATGGAATTTTTTAGGATTTACAAATATTTAAGGTTCGAATTTCGAGAAATTCTATACAAGTTTGGAAAATAAATGAACTTAATCAAGGATTTG
Organism: Druon quercuslanigerum; assembly: GCA_010014905.2. NCBI lineage: Eukaryota > Metazoa > Arthropoda > Insecta > Hymenoptera > Cynipidae > Druon > Druon quercuslanigerum. The sequence continues at coordinate 995,964 of JAAAKG020000001.1, read as the reverse complement.
AAATAGTCTTAGGAATGTTGTTGTGTTGAATAACGTATTTTATTCCTTGTTAGTCGGCTTAATTTTGTTCATATTGAAGGAATTTAAAAAGATTTCTACAATTTTAAATTTATTTTTATTTTTGCAGTACGGTATTTGATATTTCAAGGTTTATGAACGAATTAAAATTTATCAATTGATTTTAATGATTTAAAGTTACTTTAAAAATTATTAAAGCAACTCTAAGTATTTCAAAGATTGCAGGGAATTTTAAAAATTTCAAGGAATTCAATTTATTTTAATTTCAAATGATTTAAAATTATTTTTACACATTTCCAACTAATACAAACATTTCAAATACTTAAAATATTTCAAACAAGGGTTAAAAAGTTTCCAGGGATTTCTACGATTTTAAATAGATTGCAAGCAATTACAGATTCTTAGTGTGTGATGTTTATGATTTTGTGCAGAATCACTAATTTTTGTACTTCCATATGAGATTATGAGTGACATAAAAGAACCCTGTTCTTTGTATTTGTTTATTTTTCAAATTAATTCATTGAATACAGTGAATCTCCGAGATAGGACCTACTGATATAGTTCTTCCGAGAATTGACGCCGCGTCGCAAGTAGGAGTAAAAGAAGCTACAACGAGTGTGCGGTGGTCACACAGACGTCACAAACAAAAGCGTTTTTTTCCGAAACGGCACTTTATCTGGTTTGTTCCCGACCTAATCCAGCCCCAAAACCGGCACAGTCTCAGAGTTTCACTGTACTCGACCGAAAAAGTGATTTCGATTCAGATTTTCTATAATAGTTTTTTATAATGGAAGTTTACGCTTTTGTATAAAAGTTTGTTTTTTTCCGTTCTTCGGTCACAGTTTTTTGTCTTGCCTATTAAATTTTTGAGACTATTTTGTAAATATTACGTATTATTATTAAAAATATAATAGTGCTATTAATTAATAAGAATATATTATCCAACGTTAAAAAAATAAAACGGTACATATATATGATCTACTTAAAAATATCCCCGCCCATCACTCAATTACTCTGGGCCGACCAATTATTTTTTGAATTTATCAGGCCTGCATAAGATCTTCATGAAATGAGCACAATGAATAAACAAAAATTAGAGATTATCTTAAACTTAGAAAACATTGTTTCCCCCAGTGTTTCTGTCCCAAGGGATGGCGAACTCAGCTTTTAGATGCTACCCTCAGTGGAAATTTATTTTAGCACTTTAAGAGGAAAAAAGTCGGATCTTGAGGCAAGTGCCTACAGTGTGAATTCAAAGTCAAGTGTCGTGAAGAGTATAAAACAAGAGGAAGGAAAGGAAGGAAAAGAAGAGAGAGGAAAGTATATGGGACGAGAGCGTGGATGGTGAAATAAGAAGGCCAAAGAAGAGAGCAAAACGCTGGAGGGCTGGGAGGACGAACGAGCACGCAGTTACGAAGAAGGGTCGCTAATCGCGAGCTTGGAAACTGCGAATAAAATAAGGGAGCCCTGTGAGTTGCCATGGAGGGTTGCTCAGCAGCCACGGTCACCATCCAGAGCTCTTCTCTGAATCCCATACTTCTGTTTAGCCCTGACCGAGAAGGGTGAACCAGGCTAGTCGATACCCACATTCAGCACAGCTTTCTCGAGGCCGATATCGATACTATCTACTTCGAATATAAATTAGGGACGCAACCTACTTTTTCGGGTTTTCTACACTTTTCCCACATATATTCCCACATCTTTAATTTATACATTGACGAAAATTTAATACGGGACGCAGGGTAAAAGCATCAATTTCCAAGTGAACCAGTTTTCGAGGATCGTCAGATTATTTTGAAAGAGTAAATTTCATATAACAAGAAATAAAATAAAATCCATATCATAGTAGCCATCACTGCAGCCTCTAGCAGTCTCGATGGCGCGGGTTCGATTCCCGAAGCAGGAATTGAGGCTGGATATGCTTTCAGAAAACTTCACTTTTGTCCCTTGCTATAACTACTCCACAAATACCCTACAGTTTATAATTAACCCTATATTACAGTCGCGTATGGCCTTGGCCGTCGATGCGCCTATAAACATTCAATGTTTTGAAATAATTGAAATAATCAATTTTCTTAATTTCTTTTAAAATACTTCATTACAAAAACAAATTTGAGAAAGAAGCTTAAATTTCAGAAGTCCTTGAGCTTATCCTTCTCTTTCGTTCCCTTTTGTAATTAAACTAAATTTTTTAAAAAATATTTATGTTTAGACAAACGAATATCGCGATACAAATCAGTTGATGATTGTCTTCGTGCCGTAAGTTGTCTGAACACGCAAACGTTACGTCAAAACACATAAACTTTTCTGGTAGGGACTTTTGTGTTACGAGAGCTTCAAATAGATTAATAACTCATTTTGCGTGTTAGAGATGAATCTAATTTCTAGCTTCTTTACATCATATCCCCAACCTTCTTTTTATAAAGTCACGTTGACATTAACTATAGAAATATAAGGGATAACGCAACAAGCTAAAATTAGTCAGCTAAGTAAAACTTTATCGAAGTCAATTTTAGTGTTTAGTTTAATAGTCATCAAGTTAACTTAAACATTAGGGAAACTAGCTATGCAAATACATTAACCCAATTACCATCGTATTTTTGGTATATTTATATAATTTGGTAGAAAAAATTATGCTTTGGTGATGAAAAGTTGTAGAAATTAACTCTAAAATTTATTTTTTCGAATTTAATAATAAATTAAGAATTATTGTGAACGGTAAAGGTTTAATTTAAAAACGGACTTAAGATGATGGATAGGTATTCATTAGCTCAAAATATAATGCTAATTAAATATAAGTGTGGTATGCACGTTTTTACCTAATGTCTTTTTATAGAGTCAACGAGACCCTATTAACTTGACCCTTTTTTTGATTAAAAAGAATAATATTGCCATTTCACTTGTTAAACAAAATAAATTTAAACAAATTTTTTCTTTAAAAGGCATTTTTTCTAATAGAAGTTTCCTGTCCCACTTTTGTAGATTTATATTGTTTTTCTATAATTAAATGTGCACTGAAATAAATAAAATTTATTATAGAAAAACGAAGTTCGTCTGATTATTTAATCCCAGTAAACATAGAAATTAATCTGAAGAGCGTTCAAGAAAACCAAGTTATCTTTAAAACATCATGCTATGGATGCTCCGAAAAATATTTTTAAAAACTGAAAAATTATAGAGATTTTTTTGGTGTAAATATTACTATTTTGATTTACTTTATATGTACATAAAACTAAAATGAATTCGATAAGTTGGAAAAGACTAAAGTTGGCGTGAAAGTATCAAATTAAAATGGCCAAAAACTTCACTTTGTTTGAGAAAAACGAAATTAGCAACTTTATTTTGAGTAATGTGATTTGTATCGACAAACAAACTGAAGGTTCACACAATCTTGACGTTATGTCAGCAACGAGGTTATCACTTATCTTGAACATCTTCTCATCAACTTATAGTTTAGTCAAATTAACGGACATTAAAAAAAATATGTACTTGGGAAAAAAATAAAACATGAATGGCAATTGAGTATAGATCAGCTGTGATTTTTTCTGAGAACTGATGTTATTATTTTTTTACAACTATAAAATGTAAATATTTCTTAAATTTTATAATAATATTTTTCTGTAATATGTGCCTTAACTTTAAATTTATTTTAAATAGAATAACAGTTTAACTGAACAGTTTAATTTCCCAACTAATAGTAGGACCCTCAACCAAAACAGATTAATTGTCATCCAAACGATTGCCATTTTTACCGCAAGGATGAGACCAAAAAGATGAATTTTTAGCAGAGAAGATTAAGATTCCACTTAAAAAGATTAGCTCTTAAACAAATGTTTATTACTAGACTTTCCAAAAGAAAATAATAAACTTTCAACCAAAAATAGTTAAATTTTCTTATTGGGTTCCATTAATTCAATTCGCATTCAAGTGGAAAACGAGAAAAAGAGAGGATAGGGAAAAGACTGGAAAGGATAAGTATGTAGGAAAATCCTTGTGATAAATAAATATGAATTTTGTTAATTTATAGACCAAAGAATAACATTGTAGATAAACATTGAAGTTTCCTTTTGTACTTTGAAAATATCAGTTTAAAACTGGAAATTTTGCTTAAAAAATGAAGGTAATTTTTTCTTGCACAATTCTTGATTTCAGACTATATAATTTCAAATCCGGACTACATATAGATTTAATACTTAAAAAATTATATGACAGTTATGTTGATATTTTCATACTTTGTACCTCATTTTTATCTCTGAAGTAACCCTGAGCCCTACTGTCGTATAATATCTAACTGGAATATTGATATTTCTTTTGCTTACATTTTTAAAGAAAACGAAATTTTAACCATCATAAATGGAAGACATCTCCTTCACTCTGCATTATTGCAGGAAAAAGCTAGGAATACTCAAGAGAAAAACTGAAATTTAAGGAGTCCTCCTAAAAAAAATTGACAGTAAAGCCTCAACGAAAAATAAATAAAACCCAAACTTCCTAAACCCTGAACGCTTTCCCATTAGTCGACCCAGTTCCCCATGGAGTCTCCAGGAAGGAATCCAGTCAGCTTTCAGGATTGTGGCTGAGCTCGTAGATGTCCCCGTATAACTTTTTTGGCGCAGTGCAATGACTAGCTCGTCCCGGGTATGGTTGATTGGCCTAGTGATACGCAGACCAAGAGCGAGAAAAGAGGAAAAGCAAGAAGGATGGAGAGAGAAAGGAAAAGGACAAAATGGAGGGGTTGTGGGATAATCGAGGGGTGAAGGGATGGTTCGGTCGGAGAAGGGGAGCTAGCTCGAAGAGGGTGCGTGGGTTTACTCTTAAGGGGTGCGTGGTACGAAGAGGGGACATTCGTAGGGGATAAGAGGACTGGGCGAAGGGTGGCATGATGGAAGAAGGGTGGAGTGGGGGCGGGGGGTCGAACGGGGGAGAAAACTCGAGGGTGCGTGTAGGCCTGGGGAATCAGTCGTGGACGAGCTGCGTTGGGGGTTTTATCTATAGCACTCTTCTCTTTACAGACCTTCTTGTATTCAGATACTACGCGTATCTGACGCGCAAAAAGAAATAAAAATAGTACACATAGAGAGCTTGAAACTTCCCGACGCACAGTAGTCAACGTGTTATTTTTAAAAAACGCTCAACGCGAAATAAGTGCAATATCTCATATTTATTGACATATTTATTACCAAAACGCGAGTGGTTGATTGTGTCGTCAGCTGACCCGATCTCGAGACTTGGATTTATTGATCCAATTTTCGCGCGCGTGCCAAACTGGTTAAAGTTTTTTCTCAATCGTGCAAGCGATCAATTTTCGGTGGTGTTTATACTCTTTCACCGTTCACCACGTTGTCACAAATGGTTCATATCGTGGAACTGGTTCCGCCGAGTCGGAACGACTTTCAAATGGTGAGTCCACTCGCTGAGATCATCAACTTCTCTTCTCGTATAACTTGATTTTGCTTCTTTTCGCAAGCAGAGAATTTTTCCAATGAGTTCAGTGCATACGAATTGTTGCAAATTCTCGTAAATGATTCGAATGTAACTTTCGTGGCAACCCTTCAACTTCAATTTCCACCAGAAATGGGAAAAATATCGTGGTGCCTCTCCACAAAATCTAGAATTTCTTGCTGAGAGTGTAAGAGGTTTCCTGTGACCCAGTTTTTTTACGACTTACGCTTTATATCCGGTTAGATGCACAAACGACCCTCTCAGAATTCTAAAATAATTATAAGAGAAGGTGATGAAAAAGGAACGAGAGAAGACTTGAAAGTTTATTCTATTTTTTGTCTCTTCGGCAGATTAAACTTACTGCTGATGAAATTGAGTTATGCTCGTCACATTGATTACTATTATAAGAGACTCTAAAATGAAATTATCTCTAGCAATTTTGCTTGATTAATCTCGATGAAGAACTTTACGATCTACTAACGAGAATTTAGACGCGTGCACCATCCGCGTCTGCGTCGTAAAGATCCATTCACACGACTTGCATAACCCACGTGCTTATTTCTGGCGTGACTGGAGTGCATATGTCGGTGCATGCGTGAGCGTGTTTTCGTGTATATTCAAGAACCTAACATATAACATGTTGTACGGTTGTAGGGAATATCAAAGCATTGCGTTTACAATACCCCCCCCTTCCTTCGCGGGTGAAAAAGCAGCTGTTCACTTGAGCGCGTGCGGTTTCCTTTAGTCAGCAGTTTGCTGACAGTGCCACGTTCTCCATTTATATATACATATCAGATGTAAAAAAAACTGTCTTCTCATTCAAGCTATGGCATGATTATTAATCATTTCAATGTAACGCGTTACTCTTACCCTTCCCTTTTTTCTTTAATACAATTTTAAATAGTAATTACTGAAAGCTTAGGCATATAGAATTCAAATGCATTTAAGGATGTATAATAACTAGAGTCCACTTCGAAACTCAGCAATTTTTAAAAGGATTTATAAAATCGACTTGAACGGACACAATGTTAATTGCTGCGCATTGTTTATTTTATAATTGTTTGTGAATAAAATGAGCTCTTGTTCATTAGGATTTCAGAATAGTATACAAATAACATATTTCACGTAAAATTGAACCGAAAAGACAAACATGCACATAAAAGTGGTTAAATAAATAATTTCAACCTACACCATTTTTTCTGAAGGTCGCTTAATATTATTCAATCTGTAACTCAATTTGTATACACATCTCTGATCAATTTTCTGCAAGAGTAGGCCCTTTTCCAGCTCATTTAGGGCTAACATTACAGAAAATTTCCTAATGCAAACCCTAGCACTATATATGCCGGGTTGGTTTTACGGGAAATTTATTAATATTAATCAGTAGGGTGGTCAATCGGATAATATTTAGAGGATGTCCTCCCGATTAACAATATTTAATGTGATTTACATTAAGTAAAACTTTAAAAATGTTGTAAAATGTGCTAAACTGTGTTAAATCTGAGGCCTATCAGTATGTGAAAAATTTATAATTGAAAAAAATCAAAATGCCAACTATCTGCATTTTTTTAAATTTACTTTTTCTATGTTTTGCAGATAAATTGTGGCAAATTTTTCCTAAAAGATGATAAGAAATGAATTATTAATATTGCTCAATGCCAAACTTACACGAAAATCAAAATGGCAGTCAATACTTATTTCGAAATTCTATAATTTTTTTTTCTAGACAAATTACAACAAAAAATACCAAATAAACTTTAGAATAAAAAAATCAATTAGTAATATGGGTAACAGGAAATTATGAAAAATATGAGAAAATCGGCTATAACAATTTTTTGAAAAATGAATAATCTTTAATTTTCAAACTAATTTGTTCAGTTGTGTTTTGACTAAATGTGACGTAATTTTACTTTAAAATAAGGAACAAGCTCATTTTTTTTTTAATTCAGATGTCCGTCATTTTAAAGTTAAAAAAATTATTGATTGTGTAGCCAATAATTTTGTTGAGTTTATACATACAAGAAGCGCAATATTTTTGAATTAAATTTTAGTCCTAAAGAATAAGAACAATTTTACTAGCCAGTGCCTTTTTCAAATATAATTTTTTTTTGCAAATTTGTATTTCTCTTTCACTTTGGACAAAAGTAGTACTCAATAATAGCTGATTTTAGGCCTCTAAATATTCTTTACATTATTTTCTATATTTTTCTGCAAATGATTTCGTGTAGAAATTATTACGTTCTGGTATATATTATATTATATTAGACTATATTATATTATATTAGACTTTCGTCTAATATGGAAGGATACTGCAAATATGAATATATTATCGAAAAGCGTAACAGAATATCAAAGAAAAACACAACAGTTGTCTCGGTAATTTCAGAGAAGATTTTTTTTTTATTTTAAATTAAGAAGATAAGAAAAAAATATTGTATTTATTCTCAATAGAAATGATAAAAAAGCCTAATTAGTACAATGATTGGCACCCTTAAGGATATTTCACCCCTTTTGAAATATAAATATGTTGAGACCATGGTTACAAAAAACCATGGTTATTTCTTTCCTATTAAGTAAACTATTTTCCCGATTACCGGATATGTAATTTATACAATTCCATATTGCTTTATATTTTTATTACTTTTTTCCGTCAATTTATTATTTTCAAAAATATTCTACATATTACCATAACCAAACGAATGTAAGCTCTGCAAAATAATTTTTTTCATAAAAAAGTAGCACTAATATTTTACTGTTAAATGTACCAGATGATCAAAAATAAAACTGTCCAGCGATCATATGCCTGATTTTTTTAAGAATTTAAAATATGTGGGTTCATAAAGAGTGAAGGGGAGACGAATTATGAATGGAGGTATCTTAGGGAAATGTGTAGTTCCTTAGGGGGGGCAGTTTCAAGGTATGGAAATTGAGGATGGAGGAAGAATCGAAAACCGTTTTGTTTGTATCGAAAATAGAGGATGGAACAGATGGTAGATTCTCAGGAGATGTGGGGTTACTGTTGATGTAACGCTGTGCATCAATTAATGCAGTTGCACACATGAATGTGCGAGCGCATAACGGGACGATAATGTGGCCTGCCACATAGGCTCTGGAGGCTCATCAGTCCAGAATCTCTATCATTCATCCATCTCCTTTCATAAATTGATGATCAAGCACACCAAATTATTAAACTTGATTTGTAATTAAAATTAATACAGTAGACAAAATTTGTGATCAGAGATTATAAATCTGAATTACAGATTAAAAGAATTCTGAACGGATGAGTTTAAATATTCTTTTCACAGAATAGGGGATATAAAACATTTATTTGATAATTCCTATTTTTAAACCGACTTTGGATAATTAAATAATATATTTAACGAATTATTGTGTTTCTTAATTTCTTGCGTGAAGAGAAAATTCTGTTCACTCAGCAATATTGCGCTAACAAAACTTAAATTATTTGCAACAAGCAAACCTTTTTTAATCAAGTTTATCAAACAAACTTTTCTAGAATACCTTTTGTATTAAAACTCAATAAATCTGATAAAAATTGATTTAATGAATTCTTTTAGTTTTGAATCATGAAGGGTGTTTAATCGTATACGCTGATCTTATATGTAAATAAGCGAAATGTGTTTCTACTGTCTACTGAAGCAAATCCAAGGAAAACTGTATATTTTAATTAATACGGTTTTGGTCAAAATTATTCTAATTTTTCATATACTATTAGTCTAAAGCCTCTAAAATTATCCTATACCCCAAAAATATTAAAATTACATACTGGAGGGGCTAACTTTGTAGAATTTACCGAAAGATTACTGTTTAACACAATCCTGGCCGCAGGTAAAAACCTCAGCTTTTATAGGGTGGCTATATGTCAGGAAACCTCTGTATATCTTGAAAAAGATAGTTATTTTTACAAAAATCTTGCAAAAATTCAGAGTTTTTTTAAGTAGCACTTTAACTGTCATAATAAATTTGAAAAGCTTTAATTTTAATTCGAAATTATTTATTACCATTTATACGCGATTTATTTCTATTTATTTTTCTCAGCTGCTTCCTCTTCACGATTACTTTGTTGGGTACAAATTTCTTTATTTTATTAAAAATTAATTTTATTTTTATTGAAAATTTAACTCTTCCCTTTTTTATTGAAAATTGATGTTTTTTGCAATATGCAACGATCTGTTTGAAAATTCAACTCTTTACTTGAAAATTTAAGTAATGTGTTCAACTATATCCTTTTTTCTCTTTTTCTTTAACGTTCAACTATTTTCTCGTAAATGCAGCTGTTCGGTCACGAATTATTTTTTCTTAATGAAAATGCAACTGTCCTGTTAAAAAACTTATTAGTTTTCGGAAAATTCAAGTCTTTTGTTGAAGAGTCATTTTGTTGGTTAAAAAATTAACTGTTTCAATAAACATATGTTTAGTTAGACAGAAACATCGATCTTTATGATTGAAAAATCGTCTTTTTAAGTTAAAAATTCAAGTATATTCGAAGAAATTTTATTCTTTTATTCTAAATGCAATTGTGTTGTTTCAAGTTTGATCCTTTTTTGTTTAAAAATTTGACTGTTTAATGGAAACTTCATCTTTGTATATTGAACATTCAACAATTTGGTTGAAAATCCAACAATTTCGTTGAAAATTTTGTATATTAATCGTCAGAGGAAATGAAAAATAGGTCAGGGTAAAGTCAGGGAATTTTGTAAATGAAGTTTTGCGGTCACCATGAATAAATAATCAGGAATTATTGTAAACCAGCAGTTTCTAATCAGTTCTCATGTGTACTAAGAAAACCCCGCTATTTGTATTAAAATTTCGACACAAATAGTTCTTTTTTCCGGCCCCGCTATTCGTACCGAAAAAATTGAGCTTTTCATACCGAAATTGCTGTACACGTAGCCACAGCGTTCTAACAAGCCTAGTTGTTAATTTTTAATTCTTAAATTATTTAGAACAGTTTTAAAACCGAACACTTTGATAAATTATCATACGCTTCAAATTATATTTATATAATAAATAACTTATCATTGTGTTTTAAGCGCATGGTGAGTTCTGAAAGTAACAAGAAATTTAGAACAATGTTATACCTACTACCTTTTTAGAACAATAATAGACCATTCCGCGTACCGCCGAAAATAAAGAAAATCTTCTTATTTCTATAATTATATAATCTTTATACTCGTCAATTTATGAAAAAACTAGACAAAGTGGCTTCTCCACTTATTCTCAGTTTTATAATCAGAACTCCCTAAAGATTCTCAGGGGCCTTAAGGCTTACCATTCGATCATGTCGATAAGTTCATATAAAAAAATCTGTATTATCATCAGAATATTTAAAAAATCATAGAAATTTTATTCAAAATCTTTGAATAATTTCTTTTAACTATGTATTAAATTACTCCAAAAAAATTTTAAAAGCTTAACGATATTTGTGGGGTTTTTTCTACGAAATGATTCAAATCCATTAAACTTGATCTCATTCAATACTTAATTTTACACTCTGAACCACGCGAGCCCTTATCATGGTAAGTAGAAATTATAATTAATTAGTCTTCAAACATGCTTAATACTAATAAAATAGAACCCCTACATCAAATCTTTGTCAAGCCCGCTTAAGAGGATGGTCTAAAAATAACGGAAGTGCGAAAGTGCCTGGGTAAGGAATCCTGATAATTTTACCACTGTGCGTAATCTTGATATATGACCGATAAAAACATTTCGCGTGTCTTCGTTTCCATAAAGGAGCCTCATATGTATTCCATTCCATTCCAACGGAATGTCCAATGACGTGTTGCGCCGCTCTTGACAATAAAACGCGTACTGTATATACCATCTAGATCCTAGAGGTAGACAGGCTGAAGATGGCATGGGCACGGAAACCGGTACGAGGAACACTGAAACACAGGTGTAGCATTCATCGATACGAATGCTGCTCGTAACTAAAGTTTCAATGCGATTTAACGCTGGCTACGAGCACATTGTACTTCCGTCGTGTCAAAAGAAGAAACAATCCCCGTTCCCGGATAACTCTCTCACAATTTTTTAATTCCATCCCTGCAGTAACTTGCCAGAGATTTTTTATTTGCCCCAAAAAAATAATAGGAGCTCGTGAAAACTGAGGCGAGTTTGACCTTTTCAAAACCACCGGTGCATACATTTTTATGTACGAATGAAGAAACGTCGTTCAGGGTTTTAAAAACTTTTTTTACTTCTGCATTTTTTTATATAACAATTCTCGAAACTCATTTATTTCTTCCTCTAAATTAATTCTTTGTTTGTGATTATCGAAGATGTATCTTTAAACCAGAGAATTAATTTGGAGTTTCCATTAATTCACCAATTAGATCGCTTAGAATCTATTGAGATCTAATCTGTTAGGAAGCTCAGCGTCGACTGTACGGCGCTCGATGAAAGCTACGAATTGAGTTTGCTTTCGTACATTCGACGAATTAGTGGCATTAACCACACAGTTATGCATTGTTCCAGTTGTTATGTGTTGAGAATTTGCAACATGGTTGCATTAATTATTGAATCGAGTCTAAGACAAACTAAAAGGTCTATCTACAAATGAGTGAATGTCTGTTCATAATCACATTGTTCCTGTTAGAAGATTCACACAGTTGAACTAAAAGCAAGTAGAAAAGTGGCTTCTCAAGTTAACTTACATAGCAAAAAATAAAAATAAATTATAAATAAATTTCGAAATGAATAAATTCTAAGACGGTTATTAGGATATTTATCTGCTCTGTGTTTTGTAGCAAAATTTTAACGTAGCTAGACTAACAATAAAAATAAGTAATCAACTAATGAATATGTCGTTGTTGAAAAGCAAATATAAATCATAGGAAAGCACGCCAAGCTCTGCCGGGAGGACCTTATCATCGATCAGTACATTGATTGCAGGATGACAGGTCAAATGCCGGGATCGCCGCTCGGCACGAGCATGATAGCTTATTCAATTTCCGAAGCCGTATTCACTATTCAATTTGGCGTTTATCAGTCTGCTACCATCCGGTATCTGGATTCAGTACTTCAAAATTTTCTTTCCAACACGAACATCAAAGCTTCTAAAATATATTCACACTCTCCTAACTCAACAGGAAGACCAAGTAATCGCCAACTCTATAATTTCTTAATCTCCCATGAAATTTAAAAATAGCTTTTAATAGAAGAAAGAATTAGATTCGAAGAGCCTTCGTGTTTTGGAGGGTTATCATTTCGTTTTTTATCCAGAGTCGCGATATGCTTTCCCGCATTGTGTACAATGTACATAGATAATCGAGCTTAATTAATTGCTCGAGAAGTGCGCGCAAGGATCAGCAAACACATTTACTTATTACCGTCTATCTTGAGCGGTGTATCCCAGGGGAATCGATTTTCTAAGTGCAGGATGATGACGAAGAGGACGAGGTTCGATCGTATTAAACGCAAGAACTATATGTAGGCGCGGCAAAGTACATTCCGTCAAAAGCATCACTCCTCAGGAGGCCCTGTTCGTGACATGGAAGCGTAATACCGACATGTGAAGAAATGCTGTTGGTATAAAGGAATAACTCGATTTCGCCCATTGGACATTACCAGATTGACATCCAATTACTGCAGAAAAGATAACTTTAATAATGTGGTCTCTCCCAAATGTTCTCTGGTAAAACTATTTATAATAATTATATACAAGATTCGAACTTGTATCAATTTTAGTCTTGCTTAATCCGTTTTTTAAGGAAGGTGCTGAGTTAAATTATTAGAGCTCAACCCATGCGGTTAGGCTCGTGCTTGTTGATCACTATAATCAGTATTGACTGGAACATGTCCCCATGCTCGAAGGAGACATTTACACGATGCATTCTACGCTCCACGCTAAACTTCCCAGGAGAGAACAGAGGGGCGTCGTATCTGAGTTCCGGTATCTAACTGAACTGAGGTCTCCCTGACGACAGGAGTAACAACAAACGCCTAATGGCTAATACCTGGCTCAAAGTTTAATTTCCTGGCCTGTGGACAATGCTGAAAGTGACCTCGCTTCCAACCCTCTCACTCTTTACTTTATATCCCTGCGAAGTCTTCTCTCCTCTCTCCTCCCGCCTCTTTCGACCCCCTTTGTGTCTTGCCCAACCACATTTACAGTGAATAGCCGGTAATAACCACCGTGGAATATTAAATGTCTGATTGCTGAGAAACTGACCCCTGTCCTTTTGCCCGCCAAGTCGCCTTTTGTCGATTGCGTGTTTGCGACAACTTTCCTCGATTCTAAGCTTCTGCCTGTACGTGGTTTCGAATCGACAGGTGCAGCTTGTTTAAAGTGACACCTAATGATACTTTAATTAATGAATCCAAAAATTGCCTTTCCAATATGGTCGTAGTTATGAATAATTATCTATAACTACAACATTTCCCAGAATATTGTACTTTACCAAACGAAACAATAAAGGCTAGAAAAAAAAGGAAGCGCACTTTATCCCTCTTTATTACTTTTACCCCTTGAAATGACATTATTCAAAGTGAGCTCTAAAACAAAGATTAAAACATTTATTACTAAAGTCTGAAATCCACGTGCACGTTTAACTACGACCTTTCTCGTTCTTGTTTACTGAACCTGCCACAAGTGGAATAGGAAATACCTCAGTAATTTGTATGCATAGAACTGAAGCTTTGATCGCACACGTCGCCCTAATAATTTGTACTGTCAAACTTGATGCAGAACCTCCGAAGATCACTTATTCTTTAAGATCAGCAAAAAAATATATATACTTTAAACTTAAACTTTCTACAGATAATATCATTAAGGGCATAGAATAGTGCATTCGTTGAGCACTATTACAAGATGAACTGAAAGTGAGAAGAAGATTAGCTGTGCAAAAACAGCAGGAGTCGAACGGGTGGGATAACAGGAATCTGTGGAATATGGGATGTTGTTTTGAAAGGGAGAGAGGGAATCGGGAAGCGACCTCTAAATCTAGCGTCATGAATCATGCATCTTTAACCCAACGAGGGGATTCTGCAGTGGCACGAGCAACTAGCCAACTAACCCGTCTGACAAATAAACAATGTTATTTGTTCGGTACGACCTATTCTATCGCGGGAGCCAGCCGTAGAGAACTCGCACGATAGGATATTGCGAGGGTTGAGGCGAGCGAGCAGACGGCTTTCCTGGTCCAAAGCAAGGATTCTCCTTCCTATTTCTCGAGAACCAGCCGACCCTGTCAGCACCAGAGTCCTCACTGGCGCAGTGACGAGGGTGGACGTATATCTACCGGACACTACGAATCTAACAAATAGCGTTCTACTATACTACCATACTCCAAAACACTCCGAACGTTCGAAATCCTGCAGACTGTACTTCGTATTTCCCTCTTTTATTGTACTACTGAAAACACTTCTGTGTGATCGAAAATGTATCGAAAAGCGATGTAAGGAATTGCTCAAATAAAAGAAACATCCTCCAGATTTGAAGCGAATTCCGTGTCTGATTCAGCCTAGATCAATCCCTTTTACCATCAAATGCATTTTTCCACTTAATAGCTGAGTACCATATTTCGAAAGCAGTAAATTGTACTGATATACTTTCTAAACTTTTTTTGTTTTCTGTTTCAGATGAACCGTCCTATTCAAGTGAAGCCAGCGGACAGTGAAAACCGCGGAGGTGAGGACAAGCGATTCACTAAATCGTTGATAAAAAAAACTTCGTCCCCATTAACTTCTCGAATCCGTGGTATAATTTTAATTTATTTTCAGACCTGGTGGGAAAATCTTTAAAATTCAGAGTAACGATCGTTCATCTAGAATGTTTTCTTTCTTTAGTTTTTTTTAACAGTAAAAAAATTACACAAAATGGTTCACTAGAGGCATTTTTTCTCAAGTAACCGAAATACATTTTCATTCCAAGCTTGTCTTATTCTCGGGGTTCCCTTAGGTATCCAAAACTCATCCCTAAATTTTGAAGCAAAGCAAATGTTTTTAGTCAACAGCCCTAATTGGTTAAATTTACGACAAGTTTCTGATGAACGGTCGTGTTTCATGTAATCCAGTGCCTAGTTCAATTTTCTGGTCAATAATTTTATTCACATTTACGTCCGTAAATTCGATTTTTGTTACTGCAAACATTACTTATGATAGATATTAATATTTCCATCATAAAATAGTTTCATCATTAGTTCTTTTCAAAAAATAAAAATTTTGATCTTTCCCATTCATTCGAACAATATTTCTCTAAGGATTTAACCTAAACATTTTCTTGTTTAGGTCCGATGAATGATCCTGATACGGCTCCTACTTTTAAAAAGACATATTCGGGCTATGTAAAATTCAGACGAACGACTGTACGTATGCGGGATGTGTTTTTCAGAGTGTGCATAAACTAGTTTCAGAAATCACTGTCATCCTCTTTTTTTCTATGTCTCACTGCAATTTTTTTTAAACAATTCGTGTACTATTTACGTTTTCAAATGCCCCGTTAGCAAACTTTTCGTATAACCATGAATATCATACCTTAGATACACCTTACATTACCTAAGTATTTGACATATACGTATCCTCAGAAATGCAGATCGTTAAAAGGTAGCTATTCAAAACCAAAGATGATGTGCATTCACTGTACAACAATATATTTATATTCCTGGAATATTACCCTCTTCGAATGGAATATAAATCGTAGGACTTCTTTAAAATGGATCAAAGCATTGAAAACACTTTCTTGCAAGGCGCGATCCGCATAAAAGGCAGAAGATCAGCCTCAATTCTCCTAATCTTAGAAGAGACCCCGTTCTCATCATTCACTTTGGCTATCCCGTACAGAATTTAGATCCATTCCTAACTTGAACGTCTTTCTCGTGCATGATCCTTTCCGTAGTCCTTAGCAGTTTACTTGGACGTAGATGAAACGGGATGATGATGTGGGGATAGACGGGAGGCAGAAGAGGAGTCACGTAATTCATATGCTAATCTGGAGGAGATGCCATTGTAATCTCCGGTCGCCTGCCTCGGCACGGCCCACAAAGCCTTGCCTTGACGCGGATGCAAGCGGAGTGATCCAGAGCTGCGGAAGCTGTATGACTATGTAGATGCTGTATCCACGTAGAAGGAGAGTTCAATCAGGGGTTACTGAACTTCGGCGACACCGTCAACCAGACCACGCATTCCCTTTCGGGAAATCTCCCCTCTATGCAAAACGATCACGAACTTCATTCCTGATCCCTCGATCTTGACACATTTCCCTTAATTCCCTTTTAGCTAAATCAGGATACTCAAAACTAATTGAGAAGCTTCGTGACAGAAATTGTAATTCCTGGGAAGTTGTGTAGACACTATTTATCTTCAATCTTTGTTCTTATTTCCAGTTATATTTTCGAAAAAATTTTCGCTTCTGTTTTCAAACTATCTGCTTTCGAATCATCTTTCCTGATCCCATCCATTTCTTTAATCCAACTATCATTATGGTGTCATCCATAACCTTGATTCATCTTTAATTTTTGTTTTTACTTTTCTATTTCTCTTTTAAAAATTTTTTCTCCGTTGTTAAATTGTTTATATCATCTCTTATCCAATCTATTTCTCTACCCCAATCATCATTATGATATCATCATTAACCCTGTACACCGTCAGTAAACTTATGAGATCTTATTGAGAAAAAGGGCTGCTTCAGATAAACTCTTAGTCTACTCAAACCGTAACGGAGTTTTGAAAATTCATCAAAATTTAACGAGCTTGACGAAAAGTCTGAAGGTTTCAGTTTCTGTATTGTTCGAGTTTAGACAAAGCCTTTTCTCTTTCTCTCTTTACTCCTGAAATGACAGGATCGCAAAAAGATCTTTACCTTTCACTTGCAGAGCCAAACGTTAAACCTTCTCTAACGCCTCGTCACAAGAGGTTTCATTGTTCAAGCGTTTCGTCGACTTTTCTTGAGTTAATGACTGCCCTTTACAGGCCATCTTGGTATCCCGCCGCACAGCTTAATTACATCACTCCCTGCTCATCGCGATGGCACTTTAACGCGCCTCTGCTCCACGAAGTAATGTCCTATTAGCAGTACAAAGGACGGATCAAATTTTAATTGCAATGCGTTAAGTCGGTACTTCGTTACCTATATTTGGTCGGCGTCTGCTACTGATAGCCAAAAACTTCCCTATTGTAATTTTATCCAAACCTAAATATCTAAATATTTCAACTTTTTATCCTAGAACTATTATTTATATTGGTGGCTTCTTCTTGTTATTTTTCCCTGTCGAAAGATCTGCACAAAAAGGTATTTCTTTTCATCTCAACAATGATTGAAAGTACACTTAAGTCTTGACAGAGGACCACGAAAGGATCTTCTTTTCCCCCTATCTTCTGCTTGCATTCGCATTTTCCCACAAAGTCGTTTTCCAAATACAAAGGCGGACGAATCCGGTATAAAAAATATCAGAGGGTCATCAGTCGCATCGTCCCCGTGTTTTTTGTCCCTTCGGGTCAAAAATAGATTTTTCATTGGTCTGGGCTTGTCCTTCTTCGCGACCTTGTTTTCTTGAACCGTACAAGTGAAGGTTGTCAGTAGGGATTTGAGAAATGCGCATCCTGCGCAGTTTAACTTCGGTAAAGTTTTCTGGAGTGGATAAGGTGAGTGGGAGCTGTACTAAAGCTCGTTGAGCAAGTAGATATAAGTTTCGATCCCTCGGCGAGCCATCTTGTCTCCACTAACAGCACTCGCACTTCTTCTTCGGGAGAAAGGCATCAGAATATCAACTCTCATTCTACTGACACCACTGCCAACTTTAAAATCGTTCCTACGCGATTCTCTGCCTGTTTTCCTGAGTAATTTTCAATTATTCTACAAATTTGTATTCAAGTCTGAAATCCTAAAGTGAATGCGCATCATCAAGTATAGAATTTAACTTACCACAACTCCTAGGATGTAATGTTACCAAGCTCTCAATGAATAAAAGAAAGCAGAAAACGGGGACCGCAAAACGAAAGGAGATAAAGTGCTGACGTAAAACATTAATTTCACTGCTGGAAATTACTCCCCATTTAGAAGCCCTCATCCATTCGACATGCGTTAATTCGCTTAAAAGTTTTTACAATACAACCGCTGCTTGTTGGGGAAACCCGAACACATTACGTTTCTTCCTCAAATTATTCACGAAGTAATTATTTTTCTCACCGCGTGCTAAATTATTTCACTCTAGCCGTATACGTTATTTCTCTTTATTAAATTATTTTCTTTATAATTGCTTAATACCATAAATTTGAGTTAAGACTAGAGTACGATTAAATTCCTCAATTGCTTTGATGCTTTTCTCTTTTTTAAAAAACTTTTGTCAAGCCATAATTTCCCGAGGGTAGATTTTTTCTGGGCGATAGGGCCTAAAGGAGGCGTTAATACTTTGCGAAACGACAAAGGTCCAATTCCTTGCTCGTGGCAGTCTCGACGGTACAATGGAGCTGGCGTTCAATGAAAAGTACCCGGGGCTAAAAAAGAGCTCTGTCTGTGAGGAGGTGCGACAACTTTGAAGAGAGGCAGGGGCAAAACGATGCTGCAAGTCAGACGAGAATCTAATTTCCCGAGACAAATCCTTAAATTTGCCCTAGAGCCCAGGCAGGGTGCTACTTCGCGGAATATGGTGTCGACATCGTCACGTACATGAGACACCTTTATTTTATGCGCCTTTTGTATCATATAACGTAAGCATTCTGGAAAATAAATATCTAGGAGGAAACCCTGTCAATCTCTTGAATATAATTTATTCGTTTAAAAAAAATAATAGCCGTCAGGATCTTATCGGATGCATCAAGCAGAATCGAAAAAAATGTAGGTAGGAAAGCCCACTTCGAAATTCAGTAAAGATTTGTTTGAGACAGAAGGTAGTTTTGTAGTGTTAAATGGATATGTTTGATTAAAGAATTGTGAGCATTTTCTGAGTTTCGATGGGGTTTTTATCAGAAGTAGGTTTGATCTAGAAATCTAGTTTAAAATTGAATAGAGAGAAATATCCTGCACTGTATATTATAAGTTAGGATTAATATTTCAATTCAAACCAGTTACCAATTCGCGAATCGCGAGCAACAAACCCTGATCACTGATCACCACCGTACTTTGGCCCATTGCCATCTCTTTGTTTCTGTTCTGTATTCCAGAGTGCATGATGGACGACGGGAGCGCCAGTGCCATCTTCTGGAAGTAGGAGGCACCGGTGGCGGCTGCTGAAGGTAACTTCGACTTCCAGGAGATAGCTAGCTTCCTTTCAGACCTTCATTCTTCTTCTCCACAAAGTGACAGTATAAAAGAGAGAGAGAGAGAGAGAAAGAAAAGAGAAAAGGATATTCTTCCTGTCACGCCATCACCGCTGATTCAAGCACAGTTTGGTGCAAAGTACATTTTGCTGCTCGCTAGTGTTTGCCCCTTTATCCTGTCCCATTTTTTTAAAGCCTACCTTCCTACTTCTGCTTATAAATTGGAAGATTTATCTTAAAAATTTTAAACAACATTTTTTAAGTCATGAAAAGCTTTTGTTTTTAAAGATTTTGTAATTGGACTTAATTTCATGTCAGCCAATGATCTTAATTGAAAATTCTCTCTCTCTCTATCCTTCCTGGATCCAACTTAATCGCCACCTCCAGCGAAAAGCATCACCCGTTCATTGTCCGCTCTTTACAGCTGTGATCATATAGTGACTCGCTCGTTGGATGTATTGTCTCGTTCGTTGTCGTTGTGTTTTTATCACCTCTGTACATATATCTTTTTCTAATTATGATGTGAGTTACGATTTCTCGCTGTACCTTGACTTTTGACTCTATGGAATTTCCACTTCCTGCCACTCTCCATCGCGTCTGTCCTTTTACTCCCTTCACCGCCACTGGTCACTTTCACACACTCACACCATCGTACAGAAACTAAATTAAGAGTAAAAACATGCCAAGTGCAGATATTTCTAAATAACCTTTGCTCGAACGCTGACTAAATTGCTTTAAACAACCAGAAATATGCGTCCTCAAAAAAAGTAAATTAAACATCAATCTGGCCTATAGATATTCGATGAAGTTACAGATAAGGAAACAATTTGGACGATTGGCACTAAAGGGACCACCATTTTTGTCTTAAGCAAATTCAGAATCACAATCCGAATCTGAAGTTAGAAATAGCTGCAGTGCTCTCAAAAAGAAGCATTTATTTTTTCGCATTTAATTGGCGTTTGATTCTAAGAGATGTAACCTCAAGGAAAAAACAAAGTTCACCTCGAAGGTACTTTGATAGATACATATTTAAAAAAATGTTTAAATAATAGACACACTGCATGCTTCATTCCAAATGTTCTGGTTCCCGAAAGAATATTCTCTCTTTGGAATTCTAGATCCTAGCTGACGTTTGAGATTAGATCTTAAATGAATTTTTGATGGACTTGGAAACTGGGAATCATGTAGGGTATCCAAGACCTTCGAGAAGAACTTTGTTCTGAGTAGTGAGTCGCTTTCCGTACCGGTTTCCGCGTTCCCGTTCCACTGTTTCTTCGGCTTATGGTGTAGGTCTTAGGTTGACATTGATTGGTTATTTATTATTGTAATTGTGATCATTTTATATTATTATTGTTTATTATTATTATTATCGTTGCCACACACACAGCCCCTGGTGTTAGATGTATATTTTTCGTAATTACTGGAGTGTGTTGTACGCGTCGCAAGCGATGCGTACCTATCCAGACGCTCTTATGTTACTTACCCTTCCTCCTTCCCCTTAGGATGGTGGATGCTGTGGTGTAACCGTGTACCTTTGTCGTTCTTGGTGTTAGTCGCCAGACTATTTTCTTTAACTGGCTCGCCATTGTTGGTAACCGAATCACCTAACAATACGCTTTTCTCTTTTCTTCCAACCTACAGACAGAAAGCTGTTCGTGGGTATGCTCAGCAAGCAACAGACAGAAGACGATGTCCGACAGTTGTTTTCTGCCTTTGGTACAATAGAGGAGTGCACCATACTTCGTGGACCTGACGGAACAAGTAAAGGTAAGATTTTTTATTTATAGCATCATTTCCGATGTTAAAAGTCAAACAGAGCGTCAACTATCATGATCAATCTTTTCATAAAAACCTTCTTTGAAATTAATTCTCCTATCTCAAAGAAAATTAGACGAGGCACTGAAATCCTTTCACAGCATGATTGGAAAACTGTGTCTGGATGATGACGGAATATACCTTTAAGAAAGGCAAAGTAGTGAATCCAGTGAAATTAAAAATAATGCAAGAAAGAAGAATGTAAGTACCTTGCGATCGCTCAAAGAAAGCAATTGCCTCGTTTGGTTGGTCTCTAGCTGTAAAATATAATCGCCCGTGCTTTTTAATATTTGTCAGCACTGTATACAGCAGAGAAGCAGTTAGGTTAGTTTGGGTGGGGCAGCTGAGTGCTAGGCAGTTGCATGCTAAGAGGAGCAATAATTTCCGCCGGACGAGAGAAATTTACATCAATATTTTTATTCAAGCATCAACTGCACAAGCAATATAGAAAGCACTTGCACATACTGTCTCCGGAGATCTCAACGGAAAATATCCATCATTTTCAACTGACAAATTTTATAATAATACAGCACAAGTCAGAAAGTTTTTTGAATATTCTCTAAATTCTTTCCGGGGAAGATTTAAAGAGGCAACTAACTTTATAAAGGGGACTCTTTGATGACAAAATTTTCCTTTTTATTGTAACATTAAGTGATCCAGAATGAAGTAGAAAAATGACGAGAAGAGGAATCGTAAAGCAGACTGGGAGGGAGGCGCGAACGTAATTAAATTTCCCTTTGAACTAAAACTCACTTCGGTACTTATAAGATTTTGATTTGTAGTAGTAGGCCACGTAAAAGAATACTCATAAGAAACCTAATTTTCTCACTATTTGCTAAAACCGTCGAAGGTGGAGACCTACCTTATCAGAAAGCATAGGTGATGTAAATCTGCTTTTATGAAGAAAAAGCCTTATCGTTTATTCTATACACCTCCAGGTATACATCTCTCGTCTTAAGCTCATCCCATCGAAAGTTTCCAAACACGTTTCATCACTGGGAGCTTCATACCGCCATGTAATGGAGAGATCAGGAGAAGTTATATTGGTCGATACCCTTGCTACAACTCCTCTGGAAACACGCGCTTTCCTTAATTCCTTATGCTACGTGTTCAATTTAGGGTGGAGCCAACTCTTGAAACTAAATCAAAATCCGGATTTGAATATGGATGAAAAAGCTCTTGCGTTTAATACTTCGTAAGTCTTCTATGATGAGAACCAACGAAAATGTTATCTTTTCTTAAAAGACTCATTCTGATTCACTCCTTCATAACTTTAATTTTTTCATTATTGTAACTCTAGTCAACAAGACTTGGGTAAAAGGTGTCCCAGAAGTATGAGCAAATGCTGCTATGAAAAGAAACGTAGCAGAATCGCAGTGTCATTCTCTTATGCGATGAGCAGTCACATCTTTTTTTTTCACGCGTGATAATTATTACGGTCGTTGTGATAAACTATAAAGGGCGCAACGAGCTTGCAGTAACCAAACAACGAGGTCAACTAATTATTGCATCGGGATTTGGCCAGCCGGCCATGTTCGTATTTTCCACAATTTTCCCGGAAGGTTGCATTCGACAGAGATTCAAAGGTGGAGCTCCATCGAAGTCTCTCCGTAACGATTTGCCTTGGGAGGAAGGAGGTCGACTGTCGGCGAAGCGCCGCTTCACATTTTTCCCCGTAACGACAAACTTCCTCCAATTATTTTTCTCTCGCTCCGTCGGGATTTCAAACATTTCAGCGCCACTTGAAATAACTCATCTGTCCTATTTTCGCCGTAGTGATGAGTATAGTAGCAACTGTATTAGTTCAATTGCGTGGGTCGCAATAATTCACATAGCTAAGAAGATTATAAAATTTTTATGAATAATGGAACGAAACATTATTCAAGGGTTGTATCTAGAAGTTCCAAGAGGCCAATGGGAAGAACAGAGAAGGTGAGAGATGAACTAGCATCGTGGGTGTTACGAACACACTTCTCTTGTTAGAGGCATATAAATTCAGGCGAGAACTTGAAAAAACAATACTGTGCATTAAGTTGTAATAACGCGGTCCTAGTAGTCTCTTTCAAAGTTCTTAAGCAATTCATTCATTCCGATTTTTAATTTTCTAGGTGACTGTTTCTTCTTCAATCATAATTTCAGTTGAATTCAAATCAAACGGTATTTTATAAAAATAAGATAATCACGAATATTCTCGCCTTCATTCTCTCCTTGAAAGTATGTTCCCTTTTCAGAAATATGTTTATAAAAACTGTTTAAAAAATATTTTCTCTCCACCAACTTTAAAATCACAGATTTTCCAAGTCTCCATTTTTCATTGTGCAATGTTTCCCAGGAGTTGTTAAATACGATCAGAATACGCAATTTAGCATGAAAAAGCTTCTCGTATTTCCTTGGTAATGCAATCGGAGGAAAAGTGGTTCATCCAGGTAGAGCGTAGCGACACAATGTAATTAAGTAGGTATCGAAGCGCTACTGTGTACAGATACGACTTCACGCTAGTGAATTACGTTCGCGCGTATCGAACGCACCGACAAAAGCACACACTAAGCCAGAGAATCTAACAGAGGGTGCTTTGGACAGAAGCTCTCAATATGTCCGACCTAATCCTCTCCCTGAGGACCTGGGTCCCTCTCTCTATTTCGCTTTATTTTGCAATATGTACAAACATTTTGAACCCAGCTGTGCCAAGGATTTAGGAGCTAAACGTTTAATAAATACTTGGTTCGTGCGACACCCAACCACGAGACGAAGTATGTTGATTTACAGCTCGATATACAATACCTTAACAGTTGGATTTTCTGGCTGTCAGTCCGACAAGCAGATTGATTTAGCATTACGCCTTAAGTTTTTTATCTTAACGAGTTTTTAACAAAAAAATTGTTAGAGAAATTTGGCTGACGTCTGTAAATTAAGTAAGCGAAAGAGTATATACGAATTTCGTGCACTAGCAAGTTTGTTGTACAAATTTAGTGGTGAAGTATTCCAACTTAGGCGTACGAGTTTAGTGGTCATATTTGCTGCGCAACAAAGGGAAAAAATTATTTGTTCCCACTTCCCTTGAAAACCTTTCATAAAAAGAAATTGCTTAATATGCGAAACAAGCTGGATAAAGTTACGACGCCTAAAAATAATATCATTTGGTATATCTTCTTCTACAAATTGCATTGTGGATCGTGGCTGAAACGGTGGAAATATTGAAGAAGGCATTGTTCGAACAAGCCCTTGCAGAGGAGTATAAGCTACCATTGTACTCGCGAGATTTACCGTTCTTATATTAATGCGATTACCGTCGAGCGTCGCGGTCGAGCATCTCAGAGAAAAGATCCCGAAAAGGGTACCAAGAGGACCATCTGCTGGTCATATACCGCATCTTGTCCTCTTCTACGTCAATATCAAGAACGTCGCCGAGTTTCACTCGCAAGCAGGTCCGTGGAGGATACATATCTTTACCACTCTTGCTTACTCGTCCCTTCCGATGAGCAGCTTTTCCCCGTCGACCATAAATACGCCATATTGGCCATAAACCTTTACATTCGTGCATTACCCACCCCGTTCGACGCGTCCCTCGCTTCCTGCGTCCTGTTATCGAATAACCGGCGGTAGGCAGCTTAACAGGCTACTCCGACGCTCCCAAAGCCCACGATCCAGAAACGCATTCACGTTCACAGTTAGAAGCTTCTACATTTATGATGGATGGAAAACACACCCATTTTTTCGTTCTGATGAATCTTCTCCTTTGTAAAAGTTATGCCATAAATGACATTCTGTCTTCTGTTGTCACGAAAATATCTCCTAAAATTGTTTGACACCTAATTTGGCCTACGAATTCACTAAACAAATTCATTGCACTTAATTTCATCTAAAAATGTCTTACACAACATTTGGCTTTTGAATTTTTCACTTACGTTATGCTACGAACATTGCTATAGGTAGTTACGATTTTTAAATTTTGTATGCACTTGTATTATCACATATTAAACACACAAAAGCTTGCTTTACAAGTTACTGCACCCATATTTAATGTACAAACTTTGTGCATAATTTTTGTAAATACCTCTGGTTTAACAAAGCTGTATACAAGTTCTGTTTACAAATTTTAAGCATTATTTTAGTTCAAAATTCAAAGAGAAGACTATTTTTCTGATTGTGTGCCTTATTAATATCCCTTTTTAGTGTGCCAACCCTTATACAATATACCTTATATAATATAAAATTATAGAAATTTGGTATGAAATTATCAATTTTGATGTATAAATGGTATAGATTTGTTGTTAAGAAATTCGCAAGAAATCATTGGCCTATTTATCTATATATTCTTTTGATCCCAATGTGATGCATATTTTTCTTTTCTTTAAGCAAAGTGTATCAAATATGCACTGAACATTGCAACAGTCAATAATTGATTAATTATATTATTTGATTAAAACAGTTGATTACACTGTCGTTCAAATTGCTGTTGACTATTTTTCTGCATGTGAATTGCATGCGATAACAAGTCTACTTTGACACTGTAACTCTCATTTCGGATAGAAACATGGTGCCTGCGTTGCACCTCTCCTCTAATTAAAATGTTGTGTTAAAACCGCAAATCAAACACATTCCGCAAACTCTATTCATGTTTGTGCAACTGTAATTAGACTTAAGCGATGAAAGCTGCGTCGTTTTCAGTCCTCATCAATGTGAAATTGAATTTTACATTAGAGAGGTCATTATATAAGTGCTAGTTTGTTCCATCTATATTTGCAATTCGCTAAAGTAGTATGAACATTTAGTATCTAATGATGATAGCCTGTTATATTCTAGTATACAAACAGCTCTGTATGTATGTTATATAATTTGTATGTATGTTCTATAATTTGTATGTTAACATTTTAGTTTGAAAACATTAAAGCTCTTGACTATAGAATCTCTGTAAATAATTTCTAAACAGGTTTCCCAGGGAATATTATATCCTTATAACCTCGATGCTCTATGTAGAAGCAGCCCATTTGTCCTTCTAATTGTGATCTTGTGTAACGAGTGATGTTTCGTGAACATCCTAGGTAGAGCAGAATAGCAACGACACTCTCCCTACTTTATAGGCCGACCATTACGGATCTGTAGGTTGTATATCAGGGTGGGGCATTAGACATTTAATAATCCATTGCGGCTGGAGCCGTATCCTTCATTCACTCCAGCGCGGCAATGCAGCACTCCTGGCAGTCGCTAGGAGCACTCCAATGACCGCGTCGTAATCGTAACGAGACATTTTACATAGCAAGCTTGATATGTGTTGGGAGCAATGCCTGGGAAACAGGGCTCTGTTGCAACCGACAAAGCTAGCACTATAAAACTATATAACGGGGGCTGAAAGGGGGTAGCGATGTTTATTACATAATGGACGCACGTAATACTGAAGTGCTCTGCAAAACCGTTCGTTGAAGCCGAGGTCCGCAGGATCATTACGTTTACATGTCCATTTTTGTGATCCAGTTTACCTATATAGTCTACACGCGAGTTGAGCCATAGCGATACGGTTGGAAAAAAATCATGAATAAAGTTCATTCGTAAAACCGCGATTCGAGTTTACATCAAGCTGTAATGAAACGCGATACGTTACTGTCATGCAATCCCAGTGTTACTGTCAACGAATGCATACTTTGGTTTATTTATGGCTTCTACTCCTATCACAGCTCAATTTTATTGTCTAATGCTAGGGACTAAGAAAGTTATTTAGAAAATAGCATTGGACGTTTCTAAGTTATGTTACAAAATTTCCCAGCAGTAATTATTTATTCAAAGGAAATGTATAGTTCACTAAATTAGGCTTACCTTAGTTCACCAAACTAGGTATGCAGATTTAGTGTTTCAAATTTGGTGTACCAATTTAGTTCATTGAACTGGGATAGCAAATTTAGTGCACAAACTTAGTGCAGGAAGTTGGATGTCACGAAATTGGGTATTCAAATTGAGTCATGCAAATTGGGTCTCACCAAATTTGGTGTACAAATTTATTCTACTAAACTGGGTATGCAAATATAGTGCACAAACTTAAATTAGTACAACATATTGAGTATACCAATTTAGTGCAGCAAAATGGGTATGATTCTACTTCTATGACAGCTAGAGGTTATTCTCAGCTTTTGGAAAGTAAGAAAGTAACAGAGAAAGTTACTTTTGAAGCATTTAACATAACACAAGAGTTCCCAGATCTGATGATTTATATGCCATAAATTGACAGATAATTTTCCTAATTTATAAAAGATGAAACGGTAATAGAAATTTTGCATTATATTAAATTACATAAGTAATTTTTCACTGTGGGAGATCCAGGTTTCAATAGACAGGATAGGAGAAAAGATATAAGTAATAATTGGATGGCTTTCGTCCATTTTTGTAAGGAGCGTCATATTAAATAGCTCACCTGCTGTTTGCACGAGGCAAGGCATTCTTATTCAATAAAAATCAAAAAAGCTCTAGCCCTCCTTCGTTATCGTTCTTTTCATACAGGAGAGACGAGTAGCAAATTTAGAAACAATAATTTCATGCGGCAATTTTTTATTTAATATCTTAGAATTCAATACGGAAGTGATTTTCTCCGAATGGATCTTGTCTTTTAGACTAGCAATCCTAAGATATTTTTCGTTTAAAAAAATGGGACGTAATTTTTCGGGGTCAATGACACTCCTGGACAGAGTGGGCTCGGACCCCAAAAGGAAAATCAATGCAGTGAATGGGCTCTGAGCGTAGACTCCTGTCACACTATCACTATACGGTAGGGTGAACTTAAAGTAGGGTGAATTCCATGCCACGTAAGCATATACAGGGTGATGAAGAAACTTGAATCACCCCATGCTTTTCCAAGGCCAGAGTACACCACTGTTAAAGAATTTTCCTCCCGATCGAGCGAAAATAAATATTCAAGCAGAAGCAAACAAAAACTAGCAGTTTTTATTCTTTTCTCGTTCTCATTGTCCAACAAGAAAGAAAGTGTTGTTTTTTTATTTTATACCCGTTTTTTACCAGTTTCATAACTGCTCGTGATCGTTATTTTCTCGTCGAAATTTTTTATTTTCTCATATCTAGTTCATTGCAAAATGAAGTTATATTTTTGAGTACATTTAACTAAGGAAAATTTTCTAAACACTATATAAAGCGAACATCTTTTTGTACAAGTTCTTTTGTTCAT
This sequence comes from Druon quercuslanigerum, assembly GCA_010014905.2. Taxonomy (NCBI): domain Eukaryota; kingdom Metazoa; phylum Arthropoda; class Insecta; order Hymenoptera; family Cynipidae; genus Druon; species Druon quercuslanigerum. Next base: position 967,304 of record JAAAKG020000001.1, on the reverse strand, counting down.
TATCTTTACGCTGTTTTTACGATACCTAGTTTCTCGCCTGGGTTAAGTTTAGGAGTGGAATCTTTACTAAAAAACATGCAGTTCGCTACATTACGTTGTAATACGAAATAAGTGGTTGTTAACGTGCTTCATGAAACAGATTTAATAGGCTCCGCGGCAAAATTTCATGATCCGTTCTCTACTTCATACAGTATGAAATAGCAAGAAGGTTTTGAAACATTATTAATTTGAAAATTTAAAATTTAAAATGGAAAAATTGCATTTTATACAAGCAACGAAACTAATAATAGAAGTTAAAACGTCTGTGCACTTTGCTTTCACCCAAAATTATTATACCCGACTGAAACATCCATAAAATGGCTAAAATATGTATGAACAAAAATAATCTGGCTGGTAGAACTGTTATGGATTGAATATAAATGTTTTTAAACCCCTTTCTTGTATATCTAAATCTACGCCATTTGAATGGCTGCTATCTCGCGCGCACCAGTGTCGCTGATAAATTTCGTAAAAAGTGGAGCGGACTGGCTTTCGTTAACGACCTCGTTAAAATTTGTCATCAGAAGCTTGAGTGAAAAGCGGACTATTTGGGATATTCCTGTCACGATTCGTTTCCACATAGGACTGGTGCGTTTAGCGTAGAATAACTACGCACTCCGTGGTTGCATCGTTAGACCGATAGTTTCAGCGAACGATAAATCCTTCAGAAAGGCTTTCCAAGCGGTATTGACTGACAAGTACCCGGATTTCGTGTGAAATTGACGTCCGATATTCATGCTATAGTCGTACATTATCAAAGTTAAAATATTAATTTAAGAAACAAAGAAACACTCATCTGTGAATATTTGTGTCAAAAATGCACCCACTCAAATTGTAATTCATTATGTTTAGATTCATCATGCAATATCTAAAAAAGAATTTTTGAGTTCGTATTTATTTTGAAAACCATATGCAGACTAAACTTTTGATGCAGTGTGAATTCCCATGCTGATTAGAAATAGAAAATTGAGAAGGGTGGACTTTTATATAATTATGTTGACTCCCCATGGCTCATAGGATGGAGTAGAACACACAATATGCGTTTGCACGAGGCAGGGTGATTTTTTTCTTCGTTATTTGGACATAGGGTGCATGTTAATAACAGTGACAAACCGGCTTTTATATCAGATGTGCGCCTGTTATCTTCCATGCTACATTTGTGGACAATAGGGTTTTTACAAAGTCTTTAAGTAAAGGTTCACTCTAAAAAATCACTTTATTTAACTCTTTTTCTGTCGCCGCAAAATGGTAATTTTCAACTAAATAAATAAGTAAAATAGTAAAGTACGATTAAGGAAAACTTTCTCGATTTAAAAAATAAAGTGAAAAGTTAGAATAGGCCGATTTAGGAGCTAATGTAATAGTCTGAATGTCACAATTAAAAGCGTTTTTGGCTGCCTTTGACGATGCAACATCATTTATTTTACACAGCCTCCGGAAAAAGTCGAAATTGGACGGAAATCGACCCGCCGTGAGCAAATAGGGCTTAAGAGGAGTCGAAATTTGAACGCGTGTTCGCATCGGTCTAGTTTCGCCCGTGTTCACGGCAAATGTACTCGGCAGAGGGGCTTAACACGCATTTGCGAAATGCGAACGCGCACCAACACCACACCAAAGTCCATGCCGACTTTGACGATCTACCCCCCCCCCCCCCCCTTCCCCCCCACCCCGCCCCCCGCGGCCCTTTTCCACACAATACTCCCTCCCCCCACG
>JAAAKG020000001.1:928722-960684 GCA_010014905.2 Druon quercuslanigerum | reverse complement strand
ATATATATATATATATATAGATATTGTAGAACAAATGAGCTCATTCTTGAATAAAGTAAAGCGATTAAAATAATACATAAAAACGAAATCTTATTTTTTCAGACTAAATCTCGCAAAACCTTTATAAAAAAGAATTTCTTTTCAACCGATGAAGAATATTAATCAATACTTATGAATTGGTATTTTGGGACAATTACGTAAGACCAAAATTTTGCTTTGTCGTAGTACAGAGTACCATTTGCCATAAACCGTGTATAACTGAGGCTAGTATGCGTATTCAGTTTCAAAACTCATTTTTCATTCGTTTCCACATGTATATCTTTAGAAAAGAGAACTAGGGAAATGGTGAAATGAAAAAATGTCCAAAAATAATACTGAGATTCTGCTAGAGTTGAAGTTTTCGCTAATAAACTATCTAGCACAGGAGCCTATTTGCACGGCCATCACCTTATCCTGGTTGATCATTGCGGAATAAGACGACCTCGGCTCTTGTGATTCTTTGTAAGTTTACGACAAGAACGTTAACATTTCTCATTTGCCACCCTGTCACATAGTTCTGGTAATGGAAAGCTTCCTGGTGCATCAGAACCTTACTGCTCGTTCCGTTGAAGACTATCAAGAAGAGGAAATGCATCCTCTGCTTCCATTTGGAAGACAATTACACCGTCTCTACCAGTAAAATAAAGAACGAAGAACTTTTATTTTAAATATTTTTTGACGTTACTCGAATTTTACTTTTTGAATGTATCGTAGTGCATCAACTCTATCTTAGCTATATAGTTTAGGACTATTAGAATAAAAAAAACATACCAGAAAGAGAAGGAAAACTTTTCACAATGTTAAATTCTTTATTGTTTCACCAAATCGATCGGCTGACGTTTTGAAATATAATCAAAACACGCTACCGTCTGAGTTACACTTTCTCCTGCACAAGAAACTTTTCATTCTTCTCTTATCTTCTCATTCGCTATGAAAAAATTTTGACTGTAAATATTTCAGTATAACTTTTAATTATCTAAGAGTAATGCTCTCCACGCTTTCCTATAAGGCATCGTAATATATCCACTACCTGTTCAACAAGTTTAAGTTATGTTGAAAACTATTTCTTTTCTTTGATTCGCGGGACAAATAATACTAGGTATTGAATCTTAATGTTTTAACATAATTGAAAAAAATGTCAATAACTTAACTTTGTTTTACATATTTTCGAGCTTTCAGGCTATTTGCTATTATTAAGTGTAAACCGATTTAATTCTACAATATCCAAAAAATATAATGGTGCAAGCAATAATAATACAAATTACTTATGTATAGTGGGATTCACTGAAGTTGCGATAGTTTTCCAAGAACGATTTAAATATGAAATTTGCCCTGAAAGATGAGAATGATACACCTTATTTGCTTTTCTGAGAAGAGCCTGTGATGAAGAATCTTTTCCACGGAAGAAATAAGATAAAGTCGGATGAGCGTGAGATAGAATAGGGATGGAATGGGATGAAATTGAATCGAATATAGTAAGCAAATCAAATTAGAGGAAAACCGAACGAAGACAGAATGAATTGCGGAAAATGGGTATAAAATCCAGGCAGGTAATACATATTGAATGGAAAAGATTGTACGAACTTGCCTATTTTGAAATTCATTAAAAAATTAGAAACAAAATTCAAAAGAAGCAAATAGCTTTGATTCTTTTGAAAATATAGTAAAACGATTTAATCAAAATCATTTCGGAATGCTTAAGATGCATAAGAATTCACCGCTTATAGCTTCAATTTAAATTGTTGACATTTTTGTTATTTGGAATGATTATGAAATATGAATAGTAGGGTGGTCCATTCTATAAGGAAACAACATTCATCGTGAATAAACACAGACACGTTCTGTTGGTATTTTTAAAGTATAAATGAGCTGTGTAAAAAGAAAAGCCATTTGGACAAAATTCCCTGATGAAAAAGAAATATTGGTAGGTATTTGATCTAATACTTTTTTCGCGAATAAGAATTGGAATTCCAATACTTTTTCGCAATAAAAGTACTGGATTTCCAATACTTACCAAATACTTATTTTTCATATGGGTTTAGAGATTCCCTATTGACATTGAAGAATAAATTGCTTTTAATATTATTTCACTGGTTCCTTCGATTCATCAAACTCTTGGCTTAAAATCTGCCTAAAGATTAATTCTCTTAAATTTCATCAAAAATATATTTTTTGTGTTATGATAAGTTAAATTCTGTACAAGGTGAATAAATTGTTGACCGGTTAGTCTTGGGTAGCAAAGTCATTTTTCTACTTTTAGGTTATGAGCAAAAACAAGGAAGTGCTACCAACAAAACAACATTTTATGGCATTGCTATCATTAAAATGAATGTTTCAGTATTCATCATTTATCAATGTTAGGACTTTAATGTTTTTCTGCCCATCTCGTACTCGGTTTCCCTACCCCTTTTTATATTATTTTTCAGCAGGATCTTGCCTTAATAGTCACCTTCAATTTCCTCTTACGTGTACCTTACATAGCTTATGAAAGCGATAACGGGGTAAATTAGGATGCATGCTAAGCGAAACGGAGATCCATCCTAAATACGCCAGCGAGTTAATGTACCACGCTCCATTATAATCGAGGCCCATATGTAATCTCACCATATTAAACCATCTAACCTCTCATCTATCTAATGCATTGATTAGGTGTTAGACGTAGACGCCTGATTATGTAACCTATTTCATCACCCTAAAGTCGTTCACTGCGTCTGTCACTTCCTCTCCCGGGACATCCGATGTGCAAAGTAACTCTTGTGGTGCGAATAGTGATGAGTTCATTCCAGCTCCAGACAACCAAATTGTCTCGAAGATCCTTTTCTTACGAACTCAAAATACACATACCCTGATTAATTCATAAGCTCTGATAAGGTAAAAAAATTAATATTCAGTCTGTATCCGTTCATTCAGCATATTCAAACATAAATTTAAAACCTGGATTAAAGAACCGACTATATATTTCTTTCCCCTAGGGTGGGGGCCGCTGAACCTCGCTTTACCTAAGCATTTTAAAGAGCAATTGCGATCATAACAAGCGCGAATAAGATATAATATAAAACGAAAGTAATCATTTTTTCTCGAAATTTTATTTGAGTGACTTGACTGAATATTTTTAACAACAATTCAGAATATCCAAACCCTTTAAAAAATGTTTTTAATATTTTTACATTTTTATAATCTGACGCCAAATCTTGAAAGGTAGATCGCTCAGTCTATATTGAATAGTTTTAAAAGTACCTTTAAATCTTCGGAAATACATTGAAGTATTAAAAATATTTTTAAATATACTTTGAAATCCTTTAAAATCCCTTTATTCTTTAAAAAAAAAATTCTTTTCGATTTCATTAAAATATTATAAAATTCTTTGAAATCCCGTGAAATTACGTGATATCTGATGAAATTCCATGACATTTCTTTTTAAAATAATGAAGATCTATTATAATCACTTTAGACTGTTGAAATCCATTTCAATTTATTGAAATCTATTAAAATACACTCAAATCTGAAAAATTCCTTATGATCTTTCAAATTTTCTAAAACCTGATATATTTGAAAATTTCTTCAAATCTAAGAAATGCTTTGAAATCCCTCAATCCTGGTGCATGAATTCTTAAAAATTTCTTTAAAATACTATAAAATTACTTGCAATTCCGTGAAATCAGTTGACATATCTTCAAAATCCTTTAAAATATTTGGAAGTCTTTCAAATACTTTAAAATGTCTTGTAAATCTTTGCAAATAATTTAAAAAATTGTCACTTTATAACATTATTACAATCTTTTATTGTAAAATTTTATTTCAAAACTTCAACGTTGTAATATAACTTAGAGTTTATTATAAAGTAATGTAATACAAAAATTATAAAGTATGTTATTGTATATCATACTATAATTTATTATAAATTGATTTTCTATAATTTGTATTAATTAATCTGTTAATAATTTTTGGAATAAAGTTTATCCAACAATAACGATATTTTGTAATAAATTATTTACCAAATTGTCTACTTATTGTTGCAGGGTGCGTCATCCAGCTTAGTAGTAAAATTTGCAGACACTGAAAAAGAAAGACAATTAAGACGCATGCAGCAGACAGCTGCAAACATGGGCCTCATCAACCCCTTCGTCTTCAATCAATTTGGGGCTTATGGCGCCGCTTACGCTCAAGTGAGTAATAATCTCAAGATTTAAGATTTAGAAAAAATATCAAAATTTTAGTAACTCAGAAATATTTTTAAATGACGAAATAAGACATTATCGAACTCTAAATAGTTGGAAAAGACTAGATCAGAAAATTTCCAGGTGTTTTGACTGCATGCTTTTCTTTTCACGGATTGTTGATTTTATGAGAGAACCATCAAAAGGACAGATGGAAAAAATTTGATTATATGTGCTGATAGTTAAATATTATTATTTAAGTTTAAGTAGTTGAATTAACTGCACCTTAACAATACTGTGGCTTTTACAGCAGCAGGCGGCACTCATGGCTGCCGCGACGGCACAGGGAACATACATCAATCCTATGGCTGCCTTGGCAGCTGGACAACTTCCACACGCGTTAAACGGTATGCCGAATCCCGTCGTCCCACCTACTTCCGGTAATTTGTTTCACCTTCTCGTGTTGTTCAAACCGGAAACCAGTTTGTCACATTTGAAATTCATATTATTTTTTAATGTCTCCATTTAAAAGCCACTTCTCGATTCTGCAAGATATTTTTCCTAGTCGGATATTTGTTAATAGGGTATATTGGATCAGCGCACAGTGAGGCACACAATGAACGCCAATACAACTTTTTTTCTATTGAACAACAAAGTTGACTTTTTTAAATACACTATATATAGACCTTTTCAGTTTAAAATATTTTCTTCTGTTGCATAAATTTTATAAACAGATACATATTAACCTCAATTTTTAACCAGCAGTTTAAGTTTTTTGGACCGAACAGATTTTTAATTACTTGGAAAAATCCATTCTCTCTTATATTTCATTAAAAAACAATAATTTGTTTTTTTATAAACAAACTCACAACCTAACTACTTGGCAACCAATGGATGTCGTTTTTTTTGTTGCGAAAATGACCGCGAATGACTCAGAAAGGACCTTCTTAATCTTGGAACTTTATCAGGCGACAATCCATGTATAGCCATAATAGGTAATATTTGAATTGTTTTAAAAAACAGTTACTCAATGTTAAAAAATAAAGAAATCGTGGATTTTTAAAACAGAAATTGTTGATAAAAAAACAATTATGGCTTATTGATAAAATAACATAAGAAACGTATATGAACAAGTTATTTAAAGATAATTTCGTTTAAAATGAAATCAGCTGATTAAAAAGTGACGAAAGTCTGTTTTTTTGTGTAAAATTTATTAAATTTATGTCAAAAACTTGGCTGATGTCTACCCTAGTTACAAGATATTAATTTTAATCTAGAAGTCAATTACGAAAATTAGATGTAATTTCTAAATTCTAGTAAAAACCCTCCAAAATGATTTATTTTCTAACTGGTTTCCTATTGACAAATGGAAAGTAGAAATCAAAGAGTAATTTTTTAAAAATATCAGTAATCTCTAATTTCAAGAAAAATATTTTTTAAAAATTCGAAAACTTCTAATTAATTTTTACTGAAGTTTTAAAAATATGCTCTCAAAATTACATTATACCTAGAAAAGGCAACGATGTTCAATCAAAAGATTTATTTGAGAAGGAAAATAAATGACATTTTTAGTAAAAAAAAAATAATTTTGGATTATAATAAACATAATTTTTTAATGAGAAAATAATTCAGTACAAATGAAGTATAAGTTCATATGCAATAATTATTGTGAAGAAAGATTTTTTCGTTATTTTATTCAAAGATAAATAATTAAATTACTTAAGTATTAAAAGATAAAGATATTTATATTTTCTTGTATTAAAATATAATATCACAAAGCAACTGTTAGTTTTTCAAATATAATTTTTAATGTTTGTTGTATTTCACTATGGAATAATAATTTTATACACATTTTCTCACTTCGTGCGAATCACGAAAATTCGCCTTTCCAAAAATTTCGAAAAAATTGAGCAACCTTGTCTTTCAAACCGATTCTATTAATTAACCTTTTTTAAGTGTGTGCAATCATCCGTCTACTATAAAATAATCATAAAAATCATTAAGAACAAATTTCGCAAGAAAATTGCATAACTCAAAAACATGGAATTTCCTCGTGGGCAGTTGCCGCGCCAAAAATCTGAAGTCTGGAAAAAACCTCATATGAAAGTAAAAACACCATTTTTATGAAAAAAGTAAATAATTTTCCAATGTCGTTATTTGTTGACCAACTCCATTTCAAATCAAACAGAGATGTTCATACTTTACAGTGTCACAATGATTTTGTATTTAGAGGTATAGTTTTATTGTAAAAATTAAGGAACACGTATTTTACATTTTGATAAACATTTTTTTTATTTAATACAATCATTCGAATATTACATGTAAACTCTCAAACATTAACATAATTTTTTTAAATGCAGTATTTTGCAAAAGAGCATAGATATTTGAGATTTCCGGTGATTCTTCGATGTGGAAATTCTGGTTCTTTCAGTTGATTTCAAGAAAATTTAAGACAAATTTTAAATGACTAAGGTGCGGCTGTTTTTCTGAAATTCTTGAAAGTTGTTTTTTTCAACCCGCCTTCAAAAAGCTTTTTTCAGAGAGATAGATGGTAATATCTGTTATTTACACTCTGAGTTTCGTTTTTGGTAAACCACTTCTTCACTTTGAACAAAATCGCATTTGAAAAATCGAACTTCATAATTTTTCTCTGAAACAACGGAGTGTAAAAAAAATGTTCAGATAAAACTTTACACATCTATAAATGTTATAAAGAACTGCATCCTGATCTTCTGTTCAATTTGCATCTTTCACGAGAAAAAAACAAAAATTATATTTAAAAAAATGTTGCCATCCTCAATAATGTTAAGCTCTTATAAAAAGCCCACCTTATTATTTTTTTTCTAATATTGTTAAAATGTTTCTACTAATATAAAAAATTATCCTATCAGTCTTCGCGACCTAACTCATCATTGAAGCCAAAATTTATTTTGTATATAATTTTTTTCTCGTAAACATTGCACTCTATTAAAAAAGAGCAAGTAGTATTTTTCAAAACTTTTTTAAGTGTGTAAAGTTGTTTCTGAACATTTTTTTTAATTTCGTCGTTTCTGAGAAAAATACAAAAATTAAATTTTTTAAAATAATTTTTTTTATCTGGAATAAGCCAAATAAGCGCTCTTTACCTGTCCGCAGAGCGGTAGTAAAATAGCACTTTATAGTACTGCTTTGAGCGGAACTTTAAGTGAAAAACGGTGACAGCAAGGAGGAAGAAGTGAGGTGGAAGTGAAAGAAAAGTGAATGAAAAGAGTAAGAAAAATTAATTAAAAAACTACTTTAAACTAGGAAGTGGATTTTAGGCTAATAACGTCGCCCTACGCGCGTGCGTACGTGGTACAATCAAGCGCCATTTTACAGAAAAAGGCGCTTATTCTACCCATTTCAGATAAAGTATCGTATGCACCACGACAGTAAAGTTGTTTTATACTTGGATACAGTTTTATCGTCCTCGGCTGTGGCTCGGAAGTTAAATTCTGTATCCGCGTATAATGTTCAACTTTACTGCCTAGGTACATAATCTACTATTAATGTGAAGCAGTTTTTTGCCAAGATCAAAACTCAAGAGATACGTAATACATACTGCCATACATGTAAATGTTTTTTAGAAAAAAATAAAATCTCGAATACTTGTACTCGTTCCAATACTAGTATGTTTTGAAAAAGTCTGTAATTCTTTGAGAATTTGAAGTTAATTTTCAAGTAATTGTAAAAATAAACAATAAAATGTTGTCGTTAAACTGTGAAACACATGTCTCTTTAATTTCACTCTAGATGGATATATCCAAATAAAAAACCATTCTGACTCCATGACCTAAACTTTTTTTGACATTTTTTCGGGCTTAAAATGGCTTTGGTGTGTTTAAAAAAAATCTTTTTAAAGAATTTTTCTAACGATTAAAACCACAGAAATATTTACCCTCAAGATTGGAAACAGTGAAATATAGACAATGATTTCTTCAAACAAATAAGCGACAGAACCTATGAAAAAAAACAAATAAATTTCAGAAAATATTGCTACAATAAATTATTTCATAAATTTCAGAAATGATATTTGGTATTTAAAATCAAAACATCAGTAATATTGTATTGATTTTAAAAAGGATAGAAATTTTTTTCCAGAAATATGATTTTTCGTACGACATTTATCTTAAGCTGGGAATCTTTTCACTTCTATAGAAATCGAAAAATCAAAGATTGAAATATTTTATGATGGTAGGGACGGTGAACAGATGAAAGTTTGAGATTCGTGCAACCTTTCCCAGTTCAGGGTCTAAAAAGTCATGGAATGTAAAAGATTTCGGTGTCTCGAAACGCTCGAAACGAGCGCATTTTTCTGCGATCTTTCTTCAAGGCTCCAGTGCTGCGGAAACGAAATCCCTCAAGCCGATATACGCCGATGCTGAGGCACGGCTCCTATTACTGGGGCCACAAAACTTTATCGAATGCCCAAGAAAGAGAAAGAGGAAGTAAGGAAGTATAACCCTGTTGGGAAAAAGACAAAGAAATAAATGCGGGAATCGGCTCTTGGCTGGCTCGCATTGAGTTTTGTCGAAGCGGAAGGTAATACAGTTTGATAGGGAAATAATATTTTATTTCGTTCTAAGATTACTGCCGTAGTTTTATTTCCTTTGAAACGACGGAACTCGACTACTCCAAACTGGCAGGTGTACACACAAACATTTACAGAAACCGTAATATATAGAGACTCACACGTCAAAATTGTCCTTATTGGCTCAAGGGAAAAGAGAATTCAGCGTTTATGTTGCATTGCCATTACTTTTTTTAAATACTACTAAAATTGTCTTCCGGGTATAAAAAAGTAAATCATTGTTTCTTATCCCTTATCATTCTTTCCTTTTTATTCATTTCTTTTATGCTACTACTAGTTCCCTGGGACATAAAGTGATTATTTTTTGTAATATTCTAACTAAATTTATTTTGTGTTACCATTTCTTTTGTTAAATACTACTAAAATTGTCTTCCGGGTATAAAAAGTACATCATTGTTTCTTGTCCCTCTTCATTCTTTCTTTCTATTAATTTATATAATTTTACTACTAGTTACCTGATACAAAAAGTAATCATTTTTTATAATATTCTGAATAAAAATATTTTCCTTGAATTAATATGTACATCATGAAGATGCTTCTATGTAGCACTTTGCTACTTATATTTTAATTATATTATAAAAATGTAATTTTCCAATTTATGAGCTTTATTAAATTTCTTCTTGCGACTTCCTCTTTTGAGAAGCAGATTGCTTTCTAAGAAGCTTGTAGAGAGATTGACAAGAGGGGCTTAAATTGCTATAGAATTTATTCAGCCCCATTTGAGTAAGGTGATTATTTTGTTGTCGATTTTGAAAAGAGAAATATTAGTATGGTATCGAATCTCAAACGAGAGTCGAGCATTTATTTAAAATCCTATTTCTTTGAACAAAATTGCCTTCCGGAGGTAATCACCTTTTTCAATCTTATGTTCGAATATTTTAGCCTCTCTTATGTGTGTGGGTTTTTTTTCTTGCTTTGGAAGTCACAAAGTGAAGGTTTTCCCGATAATGATCAGGAATATAGTTCAGAATTATAAAAGAAAAAAGAAAAGCGGGCTTCTTCAAGATAACTTAAATTTTTTGTAATATAATAATATTTTATAGAATGTACCAAACTACATAATTATTCAGAAGTTTCTGAAAAATTTAAACAATATAATTTCCATTAGAGTTTCCTAAAGGGTAATTCGGAAAAAGAGCCAAAAACTTCTATAATAATAGAAACGGGGCTAACCAGGAAACGCTGGGATTGTTAAATACAGACACGTATTTTTACGTTCCTACTCATCATATTTATTTAATGATCTCTAAAATATTGATATAGGCTTTTAAAACATGATATTATAAAACTTGGTATTACTGAAAAGCTATTTTGTCTTTTTATTGGGAGTGGTTGACTGAACCCCACACTGAGCTCTTTATGGCTAAATTAAATATTTCAACTTTAGGATCCAAAAGCTAGACATATTGCAGATTTTAAGCATTAATATCTAATTGTAATTCTTTCTGGTAATATATTGAGAAAAGTCTTTAAAAATCCCGTCTTAAGGTACTAATTTCGGCCTAATTTCCTATACATAGCCGCGATGAGTTTAACGATAATTCCTACCAAATAAGGAATAAATGACCATAAGATAAGTATGATCTCCTGAAAAGGGAAAGGTTGCGCTAAAATTACCAGCGTTGATTCGATCCATGATCTTGATGTCGGTAAATCGACTAAATGCTGATTGATAAGAGTGTAATAACGAGGGGGCGTATTTTATAAGGTTATCTTGCTACTGACAGGGGAGACAAGCATCGGTGTTTTAGAACATGAGTATAATCGGTGTTTACTGATCAGGTTTGGTCGTAGGTACCGGTACAGGGCAGCCCGTCAATGGAGCGATACCTTCGTTACCTTCCCCGACAATGCCAAACTTCAACATGGCTGCGCAAACGCCAAATGGTCAGCCTGCTGGCTCGGATCCAGGAGTCTATACCAACGGCATTCCTCAGACTTACCCGGGACGTGAGTATCAACTCTGGCGCATAGTACCGCCCCTGCGCACGTCCATCCAATCTACCTTACATTCTTCTTATCAGCGATACAATAAATTGTACGAGTCTATACATTCTGCAAAGCGCCTACCTACCTTCTGGCAAACACTCAACCCTTATACAATCCCACATCCCTCCAAATTCCTAATTGATACCTTCTTGTCCAAAAGACTGTCAACTCTGTCTTCATTCAGAAAAGACCCAAGGTTTAATTTAAGATGTCATTATATATGTACCTGAAAAGTACATTTGAAGACATGAGAATGACAACTGGATAAGGACCAAAAATGAAAACATTTAAATACTACGTGGTAGAAAATTTAGTCAAAATTATATAACTATTGCGACATTATTTACAAATTATAATTAAATTAAATGCATCAGCATGAATCAAATCTACGGCATGAACTATGTAACAAATACTTTCCATATTTAAACAAGAAATACCACTGATCCACGTTTGGAATTCCGATTCACACTGTGTTCCTCTGGCTTGGCCCTTATCCAGTTGTCATCCTCATAAAATTCATTTTTTGCAGTAAAAGAAGAAATCATTTTTACATGATCCTAATAATTATGGATAAAGAGTTTCCTAAAATCCTTGAAAAAGTGGTCGTTATCTAGTTGACATTCTAGTACTATTATATTCAGACTAGTCACATTCCCTTTTCCAGCTACGCCGATTTTTCGCGACGACTAGACGCAGTCAAAATAAAAAAATCCCTTCATTAGAAAAATTAATACTAAAGCTCTATCATGGACATTTATTACCATATCTGTATTCGACTTGTAAAAATAGTAAAAGTGTTGAATTAATGTCAAAATTGCCTTCTAATTTAATATATTTCAAGAAAAATCCATTCCCCTATCAATATACTTTATGATAAAAATGAACCCTCTTGAACTTTCTCCAACTGATACAATGTAAAGATTGCCTTCCCTTCTAGTGATTTCGCTCCCTCCTGTATTCGATGATCACTCAAGAGTCTCTATAACAAACATATCAGTTTTATCAAAACAATTTTAGAGACTTGTTTGGTAGTCACACAACTTCGACATATCGATTTCACTTATGTCTCATTGAAACATGACTGGCGTTTTTACAATTTGAGAAATCGTTTATACAGATTAGGGATAAAAATTGATATTAGGAAAGTATTTAAAGATATTAAATTATTTTTATCGGGTGAATGAATAAATTTATAAAGTTAAAGTAGATTGGAAAAAGTATGTGCGACAGGGGCTTCAATAAATCCTGTTTATGATAAGAGCTGAGCTTACTGAAATGTAGATGCCCTTCATCTGTCCATTCCAGCTCAAGGTTTGCCCAATGGGGAGGCGGCCCTCCAACATGCCGCCGCGTATCCTGGAATGCAGCCCTACGCTGGAGTTGGTAAGTTGGCTTCCTTTCAAGATTTCATGATTATCATACCAAAAAATGACGCAGTGATACCACATTGATAAAACAGATCACGAAAGTTACCCTCAATCTGTATACATGGAATAGGAATATCGATATATACATGATTCCTCAGTTGAAATTCATGCACCGTTTTTGAAGATCCTAGCATGTCGTGTTCAGTTACTCCAAACAGTTTATATTATAGATCAAGTATTTTTCTTTCATCTCCCAAAGATATGCTTCTAAAAATATTTCACCGTATTTGAATGCAACTGCCTCTATTTAAATTGATTTAAATAATTTTCTAGTTTACTTGATCCACGCTGATATGATGTAGATATTAATTCACGAAATTCTGAAAGAATGAATTTGATACTTTATTTCCACCGTGAACGAATCCTGTAATCCTTTTTTGATCCATAAATGTGATTACAATAAAGGTCAAACTCAATTGACTATTGAGGCGTTTAAAATCAGTACTTCTTTTTCATTATTTGCTCGCTAGTTACAAGAACATTTGCGTATGTGGAAGTCGGAGAGACGAGGGGTAGGGAGAATGAATGTTGGCGATTTTACGCTTTTACCGTACGCTTAAACCACTTAGCTGCGAAAAATTCGATTTCGCATGCACTCACGTAACCACGTGATCATATTGGTCTTGTTTGCATGCAAACAGGCTGGACGCATGCACTCGTTTCATAGTCTATCATGCTTTCCTGCTGTGTTGCCAAACCAGTCGAATGTCTAGATGTCTAGATTATAAACTCATTCCTCTCCACGCACGTTTTCATCTCCTAATGTTTAATATTTTATCAGAACTCTCTCTCTTTCAAGTTTCTTTAACTCTTATTAACTACAAAAAGGGTATCATTTTTTAGTATCCCTGAAAGAATCAGATTTTAGATTATCCCTAAAACCAATCTGATGGCAGTAGCTCTGGGGGAGGGGGGGGGGGGGTCTAGACTCATCAAGATTCAGAATTTTGAACACGGATGGACGCTTGTAACGTCGAAGTAGAACAAATCTAATTTTTTATTTATTTATTAAATAAATCAATAAAAACCTTTAAAAGTAAAATTATAGTTTCATGTTTTTATTTGCAAAGAAAGGTAAATATCACATCAAATCTAATATGGTAAATCCTTTCGAAATTCCACATCAATATGTTTGTACGCGAGCCGATATTTATTCCCTGTTTATGCGGATCGAGTTTCATAATTTCGAATATATTAAATCGATGTTTACTCCGACAGAATCAATTACTGTCAGGGAATCCCCCGAAGGATCCAGTCATCAACGTGTCTGCTGAAAGCGAGTATCAATCACGTGAATTTTAATATTTACTGGCATATAATTATTATTAACTCTATAGTCATGTTTGCTAATCACCTCTCGAGCACAGATTTGCGTATTTCGTGCCGGTATTAAAAAAAAGCTTTAATCGCGTTTCTTGCATAACTACACGAAAGTATTCATTTGAATATAATGCGCCCCTACATTTGAGTTTGGTCACCGTGCCTGCAATTATTGAGATCCACTTTAATAGCAGGTGGTTCGACTTTGAAGTGATATCACGTATCAGTTGCGGATCCGTTCATCTAAAAATAAAAATAAATTGGAAAAGGGTCCCTGCAACAGAGAATTCGATTCGTTTCGAAAATGTTACTAACAAAGCAACCACTCTTAAAAGGGATTCAGTTACAACATAGAAGTGGCTTTGTCCTGGCACGTAACTAAATTCCAGAGGGGCGACAAAGCTTTTCATTATATGGTGTTAGACGCGAAAATAGTGTTCACGCCGAGAACTTTTTAGCAAAAGAAATAATAATTATATTATAAAAGTGGAAATCTTTTTGTAAGAGGAAACTCGAATCAGATACATTGTTCGCCTACTCAAAAGGTGTATGCATATATTTTCAGGAAAACGAAAGAATCATTTTCTTCAAAGTTTCAAATATAAAATTTAAAATGAACTTAAACGCTAGTTATGAATTATTTCGACTCTATTCTTGCAAATATTAGAAAACAGAACATTCTCGTAATATTTATTCCGCATATACAGATTAGGGTCGTTTAAAACATATTAACTTTGAAAAAGTTACGGTTCATCATAATATTTTTTTTCTAAATCATCAAAAAAGTCTCTTGTTTAAAATCTTGGTTTCCTCTACAATGTAAGATGATTTATGATCTATCGTAATCTACTACCAATACAGTCATATTTTTCTTGCAAATCTGCATAATTTTCGTCAATTTCAATTTTCTCTGCAATCA
This sequence comes from Druon quercuslanigerum, assembly GCA_010014905.2. Taxonomy (NCBI): domain Eukaryota; kingdom Metazoa; phylum Arthropoda; class Insecta; order Hymenoptera; family Cynipidae; genus Druon; species Druon quercuslanigerum. Next base: position 946,224 of record JAAAKG020000001.1, on the reverse strand, counting down.
AAATTTGGAACTTATTAATTGTTTAAATAATGCTTAACATATAATATCTGTTTATGTAACATTCAGCAATGAAAACATGTACAACCCAATATTTTATGTAGTGTTAAATGTAATATTTTTAATTGTTCTTTAACACATGCCTCTCATGACGCTTTAAAGGTTAAGCTTCCACACCTCCTGAATCCACTTATAAACAATTTGCAATATTATTATATCAATATATTCATATTATATTATATATATTTATAATATATTTTTTATTTTTAAAAATTAGTTTTTTGTGTGGGTTGAAAATCAATTTTTTATCTGAACATGTATATATTCCATTTTGGATTTTTTTATTTACACGTAGAAAGTTTATTTTCTTGATTCAAAATTAATTTTTTGGTGAAAACCCATATATTTTAATGAAAATTCATCTGTTTTTGGCAGAAATTTCATCTTTTTGACGGAATATGCAACTTCCTCGGTTGAATATTAAGCATCTATTTTGTTTAAGAATTCATCTATTTTGTTGAATATTCGTCATTTTGCTTAAAATATTAGCTATCAATTTTTGTCAAAAAATCATCTTTTTTGGTTGATAATTCAACTGCTTAGCTGAAATTGTATATCTATGTTTTAAAATGTAACTATTTTGTTAAAAATTCGCTTTTTTGTTAAAAATTCATCTATTTTTTTATTAATTGCAATATTTCTGCTTTAGAGATTAGAAATTTGAACCATTTGAAGAATTTATTCATCTAATATTTCCTTATTTTCTTGAAAAATCACCCTATTTACTCTATTTTAAGAGAAATTCAGACTATAAAGTCTGCAATATTAAAATTAAAATTATTTTAATTAATATCTTTCTGGTTCTCTATTTTCTATTGTAAAGCAACAAAATATAAATATAAATACTTTTAGTCACTTTTTATCTCAAATTGTAACTTTTTCCACATTCCATATTGCAGTTCATATATGTCAAGATTTTTGTAGTTCAAAAATCGTCCTTAATTATAGGGGAAACAAAGACACATTTAGACACCTATAATTAATGTCCCATTCGTCTTAAAGTTTTAAAATAATTTTTTTATGAGTTAGAAACAAATAACTAGGGACACCCTGATTTTTTTTAAATTGATATTTTTTGAACCACCCTAATACAGAATGAAATTTCTGTGAGGCGTAACCGAAGGCAAGTGCCAGCATGCTCGCAATGTCTCGATCTGAAGATCATGATGTATTTGTCATTTGTTATTGTCGCAGCTTATCCCGCCGTCTACGGCCAGTTTCCTCAAGCCATTCCTCAGCCGATGACGGCTGTAGCCCCCACGCAGAGAGAAGGTAAGTGCACAAGTTCATTTGACGTTTAATTGTTCATTGTCAACTCGACTATCGTAACCGTTTTGTAGTTCCTGTTCCACCAATTCCAAAGTTGTTACTTTCCTCTCTCAACTTCATAGTTTCTAATCAAATGAGGTATAAATTTCCTTAATTAGACAACCCACATCCTGATCTGTACACAAAGAACTTTTGTTTTGGTGTGGAAAGTTAAATCCACAAGAGTATTTTATCAGTAAAAGCTGCCACTCTTCTTAGAAATAAATAAGAATAAATAAAACCTTCGATATTTAAAGTGTTTCATTATGAATTTGTACTTATTATTCTACTTCGAAAAATCTTGATATTTCATTCTCAAATATGTTAGGATTTATAATTAAACCTGGGCATACTTTATATAATCAAACATATTCATGTTTAAAAGTTAATTAATCCTTATTACCTTGGTTAAGATTATCAAAAAAATCTCTGTCCAACAATTCCAACTATAAATTTTTTTAAACTACTGCTTTAAAAAAACTGTCAGTGCACATAATTAAAATTTTTCCGAAAAGAGCATTAAAATCGCCAACCTATTTCAATCTAAGAGCTTTAATTTCTGAAATAATCTGAATTAACAACTTGAAAACTTTTTTTTTGCGCAAGTACAGTTACGAAACTCTGATTTTTAAAATCTCTAATTTTTTGAGGTGTTAAAATTAATCCCTTTGATTTCTAAGCATTAAAATCCCTTTTCGAATTACTTATGGGCCAATATAAGTAAAAAATACACTGGATTTGTATTAATTTCTATTAAAATTAAATTAGTACTTGCAGATCCAGATACTTCTGATGTATACTGTCCCATAAATTACAATTTTTGAGCGTCTGAGTATCCATTCGAATCCAAATTAGACGCTTTTGACCTATAATCATTTAAAATAATCTAACTACAAAATAAATTAATTTTACCAAATTTGAAAGTATAAATATTTAATAAAATAATTTTCTTTGCAGCTATTTAAATTCCAAAATTTTCTATTTCTAAAAAAGCTTTCTGAGAACGTTTTCAACTTTAATGCCTTTAAAGTTCTAATAGGTTCATGATAGAAAATATGCAGCATTTCAAAAATATTGTATTCATGAATACCTATATCCTAACAAAATAAATCTAAATAAAATCTTTAAATTGAACATTAATGTGTGCTGCTCAAATATTTCCACTCTTTCAAAATTTAAAATGTTAAAAAATCAAACGCTCAACGCTCAGAGCATATTGAAGCTACGACTCTTTTAACAGTAACAAACTCAAATTACAAAGTTTCTTCACTAATTACAAATACCCAGAGTTTGGAAATAAGCTAAACACTTGAAGTGAGTTATTTTGAAATTCATCATTTTAATCCAGCACAATTAAAATTTCAACATAATTTTATTGCAAAAGAATGGAAATTTAATCTCTTAAGATCCAAGCATTAAAATCTCCATCTTCTACATGCCAGCAGCTTTAGAATCCTATATTACCTGGAAATACTTTATTTTACGGAAAAATCTATATTACGATTTCAAAACTTCTAAAATTTTAAAATCACTTCCTAATCTAAAGAAACTAAATTTTCAATCTTATTTTATTTTAAGTAGCTTTCTAAAACAATGAAAAATTGGAAGTAGTATAAAATTTAAATATACAATTGAAAGGATAACATTTTTTATCAAGTATCTTTAAAAGCTACGTAGTTAAAGCAGTTCCAAGCTAAAATCCTTGAAATATTAATATAGCCTAATGCAATATTTCTAATAATTAATTAAAAATACCCCAGAATCTGAAAATAAGAACGGCACTTAATGTGAGATAATTTGTGATTGAAAATTGGACTCCCTCTCAAAAAAGAAAGTGAGGATACTAAAGGCAAAGGAGAAGGCGTTGAAACGAAGCGGTAAAGGGGGAGGGTTGAGAAACCGAGTGAGCGCCTAATTGCAATTAACAACTCGCCATTATTAGAATATACGATGCCTTACAATGAGGTAATGCAAATAAAACGAAAGTTTTAATTACTTTGCCGCTACGCCCGGTGGCGACCCGTTGTTACATCGTAGGATAATGGAAAGTTTACCGCGACAACGATTCTCTCTTCGTCTGTCTATCGAAGTCTCTTACTTCTCTCTCTTTTTCTCTCTTCCTTGTATCAATTTTTTTCTCTCCGCATTTCAGTAATGTGCCTCGTGCATTTAGCAAAAACAAGGCGCGAATCAGAAACTCAAAATTAGAGTGCATAAGTGCATTGGTAATTACCGGATAAAAATATTTCTTATTTACATTAATTGCATCGCAAATAATTAATTAAGATTTTATCTCAGGGACTCTACAGTGTTGATTGTGATTCGATGTTCTGAATTTTGTCAGCATATTATATGTTTTATTTTATATAAGAAACCTATTTTGCCTAAGAAATTTTTAAAAATGTTCAAAATTGCGAGAATTAAATTAAAAATTAATTCACTAGGCCTGACCTGAATTCGTTTTTCTACGCAATCATTGTTGTTGAAAACCTGTTTGGCTTCGCTTTACTTAAAGTTTTTTAATTTTATTCAAATTGAGAAACACTAGTGATTTTTAAAAACTTCCAAATTGTCTTATAAATTAACAATTATATGATACATGTCTTATGTTAATGCCTTTCGCTGTGAATGAGTGTTAAAAAAATTAATATAAAATCTATTATTTTATTTAATAGATTCCACGAAATACAAAAATTTTATATTAACATTTATTTGATATTGAAATTTAAAAAGTGCGCGAGCTAATTGGAGTTGTGTGACATGAAATAATAATGTAGAAGGTTTCTGAAACACATGAGTGTTGGTTTTGGGAACGAACCTTCGTCAACAATTCAATATCGGCCAGCCGAGGTAAAAATGCCCCTTGTCGCTCGCTAAACTCATTTTGAGGCTCAAGGGTTGTTTTGCCGTGACGCGTCGAGATTTATGATTCATTTTTCCCGAATCCACAATACGCCAATTCACCAACCCCGTCAACGCCCGGAAACTCGGTGTCGCGCCTCGGCACACTCGCTAATTTGGATCCGGCTTGACAACTTCGTTCCGAGTATTATTTGAGGGGAAAGGGAAATAGAGATAGAGAGGAACGGAGAGAGGAAGTTCCATCAAAACTGTAAAACACCGGTTCACTCCATCCCAGTGAATAGAGACGACGATTACACGCGTTTATTGCTAACAAGGGGCGTGTATCTCCGATTTTAATGAAAGTCTGACGGTTTCACACAAGGTTTAAAAAAATTCTGCATATGTTTTCCACATCGCGAAATCTTTCGGTTTCGTGAGTTAGCTGTTCCTTGAAGTTTTGGTATAAAAGCGACAAAAGTTATTCTAGAATTATACTACGTATTACAGCTATAAATTTAAACTGAATTTTATACAATGTAAAGAATTAATTTTTTTGTATTATCTTCATATGGTCCTTTAAATTTTTTCTTTTTACAGTGACGTCTAACTCGAGACAGCCTTTACTACTTAAAACTGATAAACTCAATTTTTAAATTGTTAAAAGGATTTTAGTACGTAGAAATTGTCTGATATTTTATGTTCTTGCATAAACCCTATTAAAAATTCATCTAAGTGATGTATAAGTCAATGTGCCTACATTAAAATTATGTATTCTACTTGACGTAAGAAATTACATATAATTAGGCTTTATTGGCTTTGCGAAATTTATTCTCATAATCTCTCAAAATATTATATTATGGAATTGCAAAACATGTTTTTTCTTTAACTAAAAAAAGTTAATATATAATGCGTATTAAAGTTCAATTCAACCCGAATTTTATGCAATGTAAAAAAATTATATTTCAAATTTGGTACTTTCTAGATTTTAAAGTCTATATATTCGTTCTTATAATTTAAACCTTTTGCACTTGATACGAATAATAAATATTTGAATTTCAGAACATCGAATGAAATAAACTCGTTTTCTTATGGAAACATATTGTTTGTATTATGTCTCTATGGACCTTTCAAGTTTTTCTCTTTACAGTACTGGCTGACTTTGAACAAGTGTTGATACTTAGAACTGGCCAAAGTAATGAAATTCAGTTTGTTGTGCTTAAACTTACTTATACTCACGGTTGTATACACACGTCCGGGGACTGTGATGGAGGGGAAAGTTCCCTTATTGAAGCTTCCGGTTAATTCCTAAATTTGCCACTAGGGGGTCTAATAGTAGAGTAAATTGTAAGATTAAAAAAAAAACATTTTTTGAAATACTGAAAAAATTAGATAATGATGTCGTTATGTCACAAACAGCATATTCTTAGAGATTGCACATATTTAGTGAACTGCATCCAAATTCTGGTTGAGTCATTGTCACTCCGACTTTGAGGCTAGAAAATGTGTTAACTTTTTCAAACTTCTTACTACTCGACTAGTGCGCAATGTCGCGTAGTGGCAGGATCGCGAAACTTTTTGGCTTACGTAAGGGAACTTCCCCCGCCACGAGAGCCCCCGGACCTATATATACGACCGTGCTTATACTACTTGAAACTATGCAATGAAGACAAATTAACCGATGGAACATGCTTCTGCTTTATTTATTTATAAGCATATTAAAAAATTACTGAAAACGTCGCTTTTGTTAATTTTTTCCTCTTTAAGGCATTTTCGGGGCCAGTTTAAGAAAATTACTTCTTACTCTAAAAGTGAAACCAATTTTGGTAGTGGGAACGAAAGCGAATAGTGATTAGTAGTCCCATGGAAGTCAAATGGCAGCTATCTCATTATTTAAATGTTTCCGTTAGTCGAGAAGTTCAGTAAGACGAGCAAAAGTTTCCCCTTCGTAAGCGCCACTAATTGACGCCGGAATTATAAAGTTCAGTAAAATTAGCTAAGTCCTTATTAGGCCCTACCATGCCGAGGCTCCGCGAATCAGTCATCAAAATGACATCATCGCCACGCGGTAATAAAAACTTTTCTCAAATCCAGATCATTGTTGTATATTATAATTGTGTAATAGCCGTTGGTCTGCGCTGTGTTAGATGTACATAGATCTCGATGTCTAGGTATGTCCTGTAATGAGTGTCCTTTGATGGTTTGTTATAAAACGATATATCCATCATGCACTAGTCACTAGTCAGATATAATCGTTCACAAGCATCTCCAGTCATTTACATGTCATTAGTCATCAACGCCATTGTCACTATCCCACTCACCACCATCCTCAATCTCCCACCTACATTGTCACATTGTCTTGTAAATCCCTCTGTTGTGTGTCGTACATTTGAAAGTATAAATACTCAATGTTACATTTTTTTAATGAGAGTCTCTTATCGACGTGACGCTCCAGCTGATCGTAAATTTAATCGAGACATTTTTCGATCGACCACTTTCAATTGGACTGAATCATTGAATATCAGATTCATTTAATTCATTCATAAACATCTCATCTTTCATCATACAGGCTGGCCGCAAAATACATCTTACCACAATTATTAACGAACCATGAAAAATCGATCTGTCTCACAGTTTTTACTTATTTACTTCATCAGTATCCTCTTTATATGCTTACTATCGTTTTGTTAAATACTAAATAAATCAATAAAAAAAATAGTAGCATTATTTTACTTAAAATCTAAGTCATTTGCATTTAAAATCTTATTTCATTTATTCGCTTGTAAAGAAAACTTTATATTTTGAATTACAATATCGTAAGTGAATTGTGCGGCCACTCTGTAAGAAATGATTAGGCTACGAGAATCGCGCGGTTCGATCACTCTCATAATTCATAGCATCATCATTAATCAAAAGCGAGAATTGGATCTATTGACACGTTTCTTACAATGCCAACGTCAGTTTTTCACGCACCCGACGTTCTGAAACGAAGTTCACCAAAATTCAACTAACATTCTAACTTGAGTATTATACTTCAAGTTTAGATGTTTAGATGTGCTCTGATTTATATGGTAGGATGCTCTATCTCAGGACCCGAAGGCTGCAACCTGTTTATCTACCACCTGCCCCAAGAGTTCGGAGACGCTGAGCTCATGCAGATGTTCCTTCCGTTTGGTAACGTCATCTCATCCAAAGTCTTTATCGACCGTGCCACTAACCAAAGCAAATGTTTCGGTAAGTACCCAACTCGTAAAAACAACTCTCAAAATTTCAAATTCTTATTCCACTCTCGCCGAAGACAGCTAAGGAATAATTCCTCGTTTAATAGTAGCTCCAATTGTACCCCATTAACTATACACATTTCAATATAAACACACATACTTTTCTTATACTTTTTTTTGTGAAATATTATTTTATGTTTCGTTAATATTTATCCATTTCAAAACGGTATATACAGACAGTACGAATATAAATACATTTTCTTGTTATTACTAAATTCTTTGGTATATCTGACCTGTAATGACCTATACTGCTGCAACACACAAATTAACACGTTTTTTTGCAAGCTGAGAGTTTATGCATTCATTAATAACTTTTGTAATTCCATTTCCCTTATTAAAAAAGAAAAGCATTCTGTTGTTACGTTTTAAAAATAAATACATCTGACTTTAAAGGGCATATGCTGCTTAAAGTCTAGAAATTCGAAACATCAACTTGAGTTACAAATAATTATTCCGCTTTGAATGCAAAAACAATTTTTAAAGAAATTTTAAACATACTGTTGTCATTCCAGAAAAGTAAATATCAAAACACTTTCACATTATTGTTAAAAATCAGTCCGAAAGTTAAGTTTAAATTAAAAAATTAGAAAGTATTTGCAGGTTTATTTTATTGCAATGCCCAAAAATTGTCGATCTGTAAGACAAGCTTTTCTAACCACCGATAACAAAATATTATATTATGCACCACTTTTCTTTCAAAAGTACAAAAAGAATACATGAGACATAAAAAGTTCCCTCCCCCTTGGTGTATACGATATTTTTTAGTAAAAAATGCATGATTTTGGAAAATTTATTTTAATTTTAATATAAATACAGGAAATTTTGGATAGTTACCGTCAAACGAGGTAATTTCGGAAATGTGGCGTAAATGCGGATATTCCTAAATTAATATTTTAAATTACTTAAGATAGGTGGTTTCATCCAGAATCTAGAATTGGTTAAGGCTTTAACTGATTTTAGATTCTTGCAACAGTTTTGAGTAATTATATATTATAAATAAATTAAACTAGAAAATAACAAATATAATTTTTATCCCAATTCGACATGCTTTTATTTGCTCATGATTGGCCACGTTATGGGGCGAATAAATAACATTAAGGTTATGTGAGTTCAGAGACGGACAGTCACTAGAACAAGATTATAAGGGTTTCGCATGAAACCCTAAAAATAGTATACCTATTAGAAATTTATTTTATGTGATTATTGAAAATTCGTAATAAAGTAAGTAACTGGATCTGAAGTAAAAAGTCCTTTCAACTTGAAATTTAAAAAATTGATCGCATCCATACAATATTTCTTTATTGATCCTTAAATTTTTTTATGGTATGAAGCGAGAAGATAAATTAATAATATAGATTAAATTACATTTCTGATTTTATGGATTTAAAAAAATATTTTGAATTCAGTTTAACTAAATCCTTATTCAATTCACAACGTAACACGGCGTGTCTGGCATAAAATGAATTATACTACTTAAAACTGAGGAATCAAAGAAAAGTAACTAATAACATACTATTAATACTTCATATGTGGGAATCTGCATGAAAATGGCCCTTATGACCGATTCTAGTTTACGAGATATTTGCTTTTATCGAAGTCGAAGTCAAAATTATTATTTTTGTGTTTGAGTGGTGGATGATACTAGAATCTAAAATGCATTAATTGGGACTATACTCACATCCAGATAGTAACTGGAAGTAGATGCATTTCATGTTTGAAGAAAACATGTAACATGTGTTAAAATGAATTTTCTCTTTTACATCAAATGTTCCCATGTTTAGTCCTCTAATCTTGTTTCCGGTTATAATACTTGCTAACTTGAAACGAGTTTTACTATTATACTTAAAACTGACATAAAACAAATCATACTACTTAAAAATAGGATTTTCACAAAGTAAATAAAGAATAGACTTTAAATTGTCCACAAAATGTCTTCCTTCAATTTCCAGTTCAATATTTCTTTGATAAAGTACTGGCTTTAGTTAGTCTGGTTGGAAATTACTTATACTCAAGAAAATACTGCATGATTTAAAAATGTGATCTTACTGCATTGAAAGAATTTCGGCTAATTAAAACCGAAATAATGGATAATTCAATTATGAAACTGATATCATGCGTTCTTTAAAAGTTTTTTTGCACTAATCACAAATAAGAAGGTCTTGTATGGCTGACACATAAAAGACTCATACTACTTCGAATAGTTCAAAATTTTCTCAAAATAGAAAAAGAATATACTCGGTCGTGTCAAGAAAATATATTTTATTATGAATAAACGTAACAATAACTAGAACTGACCCAAAATGATTTATATGTATATATATAATATATAATATTATAAAATAATAAATATAGTAATCTATAATAATATTTAAATAAAAGTGATTATTGTCTGCAGTCAATAACGAGGTAATTTGAAAATGTTGATGTACTAAAACGAGACATCCGATTCTTTTAATGTTGAAAAGCCATGCACGCTCCAACCTTTCATTCTATATATCTATTATAATGTACGGACGTTCGCGTAATATCATCCGAAGTGAAATTCATCCCAAACACGAACAACGTCGAATGGGAAGCTGGAAAGGTGGCTTCAATGCTTCAGTGCGATTAGACTCAAATGAAATCGGGAAGCCTTTTTACTGAACGAGGGGACCGAAACAAAAAACCGAAAGAGCCACTCTCCTCTCTTTGATTAATCGTATCTGCACTGCAGGCTCGTAGATACGAACCAAGATAATTGGGAGTTTCATTTGAGCCGATTATTTCTCAGCTGGTTTTAGAGTCCAAGAACAATTGCGCTTCAAATTTCTTTTTTAAGGGGGTTTGCAATCCAAATATTTCCAATTTTATTATGCCATTTTTGGATTTGACACAATTGTTTTATTTATGATAACAGTAATGTAGTAGAAAATAATTTGTTTGCTCTCAAATAAGGCAAATAAAGTAAAGAAACAAATATTTTGTTTCTGAAAATTTCTGTTTATATATGAATGTTGAAAGCGGCTGATTATAGGTCTTTTTCTACACATTCAGAAAACTATTTGGTAAGTCAGCAACATTTTAGTTTTATTCACGTGTATAATCCAAGTAAAAAATATTTCTTTGGTTTAAGCAAACCTTTATTCATAGAATTTTTTAGCAGATATTCCATTCATATCTTGTTAATAGGATATTGTAAATAATTCAACCGGTCTGGCATCAAACAATTTATTCTACTTAAAACTGCCAATATTTTTTGAATTAATTAAAAGAATAATTCTATTAAATCTAAAGAAAGCTTGTTTTGTTGTCTTATTTTATTGATTATGTTCAAAATTTTAAAACTCATTTGGTATAGCTGACTTAAATAGAGTTATACTACTTATAACTGAAACCTTTACCAGAGTAGTAAATATAACAACCTTTTAGTCTTGATACATATTTGTTTCTCTATTAACAATAATGTTTTGGTTACTTCATATTTAATAAAATAATGTCTGGCATAAAACCACTTATACTAATTACCTCAAAAAATGTTTCTAATTTTAATGATTATCCTTTTTGATACTAAAATAAATACTTAAACCTATTTTCCAGAATTTGTAAAAAAAACTCAATTATTTAGCGACTGAATTAAATAAAATTTTCGGATTTTACCAATGCCTTATACTTTAAATTAATTAAAACAGCATCAAAGATATAAATAAAAGGAAGTAATTAATTGCAATTGAAAAAGAAATGTTGAAATTTGATCAAATAAATCATTCCGATATTTATCATGAAATTCAAATTATTCTGTAAAAACTGAATACAGAGAATTTTGAATTTAGAGTTGATTTTTAAGATCTTAGATAAGTAATTTAATCGAATTATCAAAATATATATAGTATTATATAAAATGCAATAAAAAATTCAATCATTAGCACTTATGTTTAAAATATTACGAATAATAGAATGAAATTCGCTTATAAAATATTTTGCATAAAATCAAGTCAGGAAAAGTTCTAATACAATTCTATATGTAGGTGTATATTTTTCAAGATTTGTTCATATTAAAGATGATTCCGAAAGATCTTTAAAGTTTGGCACAAAGTAACTAAGTACGCTGAAGAGATTTTTTCAAAAAAAAAAGATGTTAAGCATGTGATTAAACAAAATAAAAAATTTAAATATGTTGTTAGAAAGCGCAGGCTTAAAAAAGCGACTGTTTAATTAAAATATAATATCTTCGATTATGCATTAAAATATCCAATAAATGATGTTTTTGTAGGTAAATAGAAATTTGAAGAACCGATGACGCAACTACGAATTTTAATTCTCTAAAAGTGTCTCAGTTTCTGTTAAAAGAAGTGATTAAAGCAATTAATAATCACACTATATTCTCCATAAATAATAAATATTATAGATATAATTTTAGTGGCATAACATAAAAATTAATAACTAATTTTTTTCAGTACAAAATTTTTTCTTTATCACACTAACCCAGTTGTCACAGTTGCTCGTATTGACCCTACCTTCTTTCCCATCTGCCCTATATATATTAAAGTAGTATAGCCATATTTAGGTCAGACATCTTATCTTTCTCGATAAAATTGACCATTTAGATAAGTATGACATTATCACCCCTAATATTTGTCTCAATAAGTTGAAGGTGACACTTCAATTTTTCCTGATATTCCACATATCATCCAAATTTTACCGAATTCATGAGGTAATAAATATTGAAGAAGAATCGTAAATTAATTGAAAAATTGTAGATATCTTACTGATCTATTTTGGGAACCGACTGTTTTTGGGAATCCGTTTATTCGCCCTATCTCATAGCATCTAATGTCACGTGTATCACCCCTAGGGCACACTCACCTCGGAAAAATAGCTGAGATCCTTCCAACGAGCAATATCGGTCCCTTGGTCGCCCTTAAGGCTTCGAGATACAACCCCTGCCATTGATTCAGGGGTGCCAAGGAGATATTTGGGATCGCAGGAAAAATAGGGGGTGAAGAATTTCGCACGAAATAGTCATCCTCTCTTGAATTTCCGAGTGATATCATCGCTCATGGCCATTACAAGGCTTCCAGTTTGTTTATCCTACATATTTAGAGGATGGATTCCATTGATTTTCTTAAAAAGCTATAAAATAACTTACGTTAGAACAAATACTACGCAGCCTTCATCTAGAAGAAAGGGCGAATCATCGTTAAACAAATTAAACTGTATTAATTAAACAAACAAAAATTGTATCGCAATAAACTCAAAATGAAAATGTGCCAGTTTCAAACATTCAATCCAAAATAAATAACTTTTTGGGTCAAAAGAAACGAAAGAAAGAATTCTCTGAAAACCTCCAAAGAAATGAAGTTGTATGCAAGTTCTTATAATCGAGCGGACAAATTTCCAGTTATTTCCCGGTTTTTCCCCGGTTTGCAAAAATTGTTCACGGCAATTGAAATAAAAAATCGGAACTCTTATAACTTAAATTTTTTCTTTTGAAACAATCAGAACTGAACTGCAAATTTAAACATTCAAAGCGGAACTCTTAAATTTTACACTTTTAAAATAAAAGCTTAACAGATTTTTTTATACATAACGCTAAAAAATGTACACTTATGAAGTGGAAGCTTCAAACGCCTTCCAATAGAGCAATAATAAATAAATGCTATTAGGCTCGAAAATTTGAACTTTTAGAATTTGAACAGTTCTAATATTTCTAGTTAAAAAGTATAAATCACTGTCATTATTTGCCATGCTCTAAAATAAAACTAATCCTCCCTTTCAATTCAAGAAAAACGTTAAAAAGAAAACCTGGCCCCTCCCAATTTAGAAAGACAATTAACAACTTAAATTTCCTACCTTCCAATTCAATAAATGATATTGAGTATTTTCAAAATAAAAAGTATAGAGTTCTGTATTAATTTTTTTAAATAACCGTTGATCCTGATCGCTTTACTGAAATCCTATAAAGGCGGAAGCGTGCAGAGGAAGTAAGGGGCAAAACTTTAGCCGTAGGCTGTGATGACCGTAAAACTAAAATTGGATCTGGGATAATAGTCAAAATTGGCTTAAGCCCAGAAATCCCTGACGACCTTTCGGGCTTCGAGCGGTCAGGTCCCTAAGGCGTTATCGTATTCCCCTTGACGCAAAACTTGGCTAAAACCGTTTATTAAAACTTTTTATTCTTGGTAGCAAATTCGAAGACTAGAGCTAGCGCACTAATATGTGATCGTTTAGATTGAGAATTCTGTACGATATCCTATCCTCAGACGAGTTCCCGACGTAATTTTCCACGAAACAAGATGTTGCCTCCGAGCGAAACCGTGCTCGTAAAAATCTTTACCTATCCACCTCTCGGTAAAAAAAAGTTTATTTTCCTCGTCCAATGTGTTCTTTATATCAGTAAAAGGCATTTCTTTAAAACAATATTTTAACAATTTAAAGTTAGTTTTTAGTTTAGAATATTTTCATTTCCTGCATTTTTTATTTTTATGCGTGAAAATTTCGAGCTGATACAAAAGCAGGATGTCTAGAGATCTAGGAAATCTGTGATATCCTGGAACTTTGTGCACCTTGGAAAATGGAGGAAAATGCCGAGAATCAGTGAGCAGATCCGGGAGATCTGTGGCTATAGATTCAGTTAAAAAAATGTATTTTCTGCGTAATATTATTATTAATGAATGATACGATTCAATGGCAAAAGCATGTGACTAGTTGAGCGTCTTCGATTTATTACCAGATACTTAGAAGATGGGAAATCTTTGAAATTTATAAACCAAAACATGGCGCAGGCAATAAATTCGTCTACTAATATTAGCGTAAAAGTAAAACTAAGATACATTTTTGTGCTATTTTTTCGGCCTTATTTCTGCTATTTTTTCGATACTAGGCAGTTTTTCTTTTTGAAAACTTTCACACAAAGTTCCATACTATGAATTCTGTCAGCTAATTTTACTTCCGTATTTAATATCAAATAGAACATGTAATTTTCAGTAAGACATTGTCTTTCTGCCCTTTGAACCTTTCGTTATTTCTGAGAAAAATACGAAAATTTTATTTTAAGGAATAAACTCTCCTGGCTACAAAAACGGTTGACCCCGTATGTAGCTCACAGGATGTCAACCTTGTGAAAGGCCAAATTGTACAAAAAAATTGTTCAAGAATGTTAGTGTTGGTTTCTCTTAAAATTAACTTTAAAAAAGGACAGTGAAAAATATCAGTATAAGAATCCGAAAAAATTGATATGTCTGAATTATATCAAAACCTACAGAAGTTTACAAAAACAATGTGTATTTCTCTTTTAAAAATAAATTTAAAAACTCAACTCCTCGTAAATCTATAGGAGTTTTTTTCTCAAATTCGAAAAATACATCTTGTCTAACTTCTTTTAAAAAGCAGCATAGTTAGTCGCTGATATATTCTGCTACTTGAAATGTAGAGACTGTCTGACTCAAAACAGCATGTCCTACTTGAAACTAAATACGAAAGTAAAATTGGGCGACAAGCAGACTTTTGAGTTTTAATATAAAAGCTTTTGAAATCAGTCTTTCTTTTACAAAAAGCTGTCAATAATTCCCAAAAGCCTAATTTCTATTTTATAGGTATTTTTTGTTAAATAATTGTGTTACTTAATGATCAACTAAAATTTGGTTATTTGACAATTTCATGTTTGTAGGTTTCGTGTCTTTCGACAATCCGTCGAGCGCTCAGGCAGCGATTCAAGCGATGAACGGCTTCCAGATAGGGATGAAGCGGTTAAAAGTTCAACTTAAGAGGCCCAAGGACGCCAACAGACCGTACTAACCCACGTCCTAGCCTAGAAAAACTGGCCGGATCGCGCCCTACGTTATAACCCACAGAGTAAGTACGCCATCGATTACTGAATACAGGAGATGCTCTAAATACAAATTTTAAGTTCATAAATGCGGTCCAATTTTCATCAAATTGCTCAAGCTTCAAACATTTTGTAATTGGAAATCCGATTCTCAATCGTTCGAAATTTAATTCACACATCTCTATATTGCAGTTACAAATTAGGTCATTTATGAAAAGTATTGAATTCGAGTCAATATATAGCAGTTAAGTAACTCAAATTATATTGACACTATAAAAGAAGAATTAGGAAAACTCGCAAAAAATTGTTTCTCACAAGGGGAGAGCGACAAATATGAATTTTAGTTTCAGTTGCTAGCAATTTTTTACGAAAGCTGAGTGTTAACATGCCATATAGAGTTAAGGAGAAAACACCTTCCGAACGGCGGGTAGCTCAGGCAATAATACTTCGGCTTTATAACCTTTCGATAGCGTTTTCGATTCTCACAGCCTGAATTTTCATTTATTTATTTTTTATTCATTAAAGTATTTATAAACATAATTGTCTTTAATTATGAATCGTCTAGGAAAGGACAACCACTGCGAGCCGAAGCGTTTAGAACTGAGTATTCATATACTCAGTAGTTTATTCATATACTATAGTAGCATCTAAAATACTTTTGAAAGCTTTTAAACTCTCAAATCCTAACAGTTCTCAAATCTTACATCTTTTAAATTAAATTTCTTCATATTAAAAGGCTTTCGAATACAGCTTCCATTTTTTGAATTTAAATATATATTTTAATCTTATAAATGTTTTTGTTTTGACACCTTCAATTTATAATACTTTGATAAAATTTGTATTATTTTAAGTTCATCAAGTATTTTAAACGCATAAACATCTGTCGTCCAATTTTGACCATTCTTTTTTAATTTTCAGGTGTTTTACGAAAGTACAAGCCCAGTGGAAGTTCGAGAATCAGAAGTGACGAGTTTGAATCACCGCTACAATGCTCTCCACCGTAACAACCTAGTATACTAGTTAGTTAATTCTTTAGAAGTAAAAATAGAGGTCATCGGAGGAGCTTCGCCGTCATTCACGGAATATTTCACGAAAAATGGGGAAAAAAATCGGAGAAGTGTTTTTTCTCTGATCAGCCAGGAAGACCAAAAATGTCACGGATCTTTTTCTACCCTATAAGCGTTTACACTCGAGGTTTGTTAACAATCGCTCGTTCTTCAGAACGTCTCGTTAAAAGAAACATCGTAGCACCAAGTCACAATTATAAAAGAGAACAGTCGTTAAATTAAAAAAAGCCGACATCTGTCTCTCATGGTGTTCAAAGACTTCCACAGTCTTTGCGTTTGACTTTTAACTTGCTGCGATGACTGCTATTTCCGAATTCACTAGACTGAAAATTCGTTTTAAGAGGCAAATATTTTTGATCCGGGGAAAGATTCTCTTTCGGGTGTTCAATTGCAGACACAGCTTCGAAAAATGCCAAATCTAGTCACTGCTGTGTTGCCGATTTTTCAACGACTGATCACAAAACAACTTCATTACGATCGACGCAAAATGTAGGTTTTATACCATGCTAGGAGCGATACTAGTCACCAGCTCTTTTACCATTTTAGCGAGAAAAAAAAACCCTTGATAAAAATGATAATTGTAAGATGTCGGGATTGGATTAATTAGGGAAATAAATTAGAAGAATTTCGAGAAAAGTTGATAAAGGTTAATATCTGGTGACTTTAGAATTTTGAAATAGAAAAGATCGATTGTTGAGGTGCGACCTTTATAGTAAATAAGTCTCTCAAATTTTTGAAGTACTTAAAGGTATTTTTCGAGCAGGAACCCCGTTTGAATCACGAGGATTTCAGATCGATTGAGTGATACATTCATCGATTGAACGCTCCGATCCCATTTCGTTTTGTCGACCGATCGCTTCAACCGCCAAATGCCAACTAGGCTGTGATTTAACGAAAAAATCATTAACACATCAGTGCTTCTTTCCAAAAAACTAGTGCCATTGTGGATACTTGTTTAGAATTCTTAAAGCAGAAATAAAATGATTAGTTTCTTTATTATTATTCAAGAAAATTTATATTAATTAATCAAAAATTCGGATATGGTTTCGAGGTTTTCTACTCAAGATACAATGAGTTGACTTTATAAACTAAAAAGATTTCTTTCTTCTGAAGTTTAAAATAAAAATACCAAAAATATATCAGT
>JAAAKG020000001.1:910123-928622 GCA_010014905.2 Druon quercuslanigerum | reverse complement strand
TAAAAAAGTAACTAAGGGAAAAGTTACATTTTTAAACGGTAACGTTTATTAGTTCCTTTTGAAAAGTAACCTGCCCATCGCTGTAAAAAAACTAATGTTGAAGACTAATAAACTGTTCAAAAATTATTAACGAGAGGTGAAAAAATTGGTTTTTTGGATTAATATGGCCTTTATCCACACAAAATAATAACCAGAACCTGTTTACTAATATTTTCTTTTTATGCTCTTTCTCGCCACTCTTTGCTGACAGAACTTTCCTTCCATCTTGGTGAGTAAAACAATCTTGCTCTTTAATTCCTTCCTTAAGTTTGTATAGTGTGTAATTTTTATTGCAGTATTAAATCGTCTTTCTGTCTTAACTTAAATCTATAAGCATCATATTCATTTATAATTTACAGTTATAAAATTGAATTTCCTTTAATGTCTGATGAAATTGATAGTAAATTCTAAAATAAAACTTTCTCGTAATTTGCAGTGCATAAGGCACACAGGGAAGAGTTAGAACAAGTTCTGCAGCTGCTGGAAAAAGTTTTGACTCTTCTCCCAGAGCTGCTGAACAGAAGATGGCAGTGTCACAGTCTAGCGAGAATTTTGCACAAATTGTTGCACCCAGGCAACAGTTGGAAACTTCGCAGACAGGCTATAAGGTACTTTTTCATTGTGACCACTGGACAGGGAAATCGGAAATTTTTACAGACCGGGAAAAATCGGGAAATGACAGTGAATTTATTTGTTCGACCAGGAATTTTACAAATATTTAGAAGAAAAATCTATCTAATCACTTAATATAAAAGGTGGCCGTAGGTCAGGAGAAACCTGGAATTTAGGAAATTTTATGGTTCAGGGTTCAATGATAATATATGGAAAAAAATTGATTTTAATTTTTAATTGTTTTATTCCGTTTATAAAATATGCTATGTTAAAATTTTTTGGGGATTTCGACGGTGGTCTTTGAATATTATTGTTAAGGGAACATGAAAAATTGGTCCGGAAAAAATGAGAGAATTTAAAAAATAAAGTTTTTGTGACCATCTTGATATAATATTTTTTTCAGTAATTTATTTGATATTTTCTTTTGTTCTATGATATTATTTGATTAATTGAAAATTCAACAATTTTGTTAAAAATTCATCTATTTGGACAGAAACTTCGTTCTTTTGGATTGAACTTTCATCTTTTTTGATAAAACTGCAAATTTTTAGTTAAAAATTCATCTTTTTTTGAGGCTGATTAAACTTGAAAATTCAAGTGCTTTGTCGAAGGTTAAACTGCTTTGTTTAAAAATTATTCTTATGATGAGGATTCATAACTTTATTTGAAAATTGATCGTTTCAGTTAAAAATTAATCTTCTTGGTTGAAAATTCGATGAAAATAAATGTTGAAATGTCAACTATTACATTTTTTTAGAATTTACCTTTGTGGGTTGAAAATTTAACTAAATGGTTATAAATTCGGCTAATTTGTTAAAAATTTAACTATTTTGTTAATTTAAAAAAATATAAGTTCTTACATTTTCCCATAAAAAATCATGTTTATAGGTTGAAAATGCAACTATTTAGTTAAATTTAGTTAAGTTTAATTGTAATTTAAATTCTTTTACTTCAAAATTTTTCATTTTATGTACATCTTCAATTAAAAGAAGTTGAAAATGTAGTTTTAGAGACTTATTTCTAGTTTTAAAAATTGTAAAATAATTGATTTAAGGAGATGATTCTGAATCTGTTCAAAATTAAACAATTGATTGATTTTAACGTTGAAAATCAAACTGGTGCATTTCAAAAGTCTGAGTAGTTTAAATAAATAGAATCATCTGATTGAGACTGTATAAACCGAGGTATAAGCTATTTTCAATTTTTAAATAATTTGAAATTAATAGATTCATAATTAAACGCTTTTATTTAATTTGAAATCCTATCCCAATATAGTTTCTGTCTAAAATATTCCATTTTGACCCCTTAAATGGAAGGGAGGAAATTTCGATTTTTAATTTTTTCTTAATTAGAAGAGAAACCTTTTTTATTTTAAACATTCTTATTAATGTCAGTTAAAGTAGAGGATTACTCGTAAAAAAGGTTAAGCTTTAATTTTAAAAGTTTAAAACTCATAGGTGTTCTACTTTGAGTATTTTAATGTGCAGTGTTAATTAATTAATTTTTCATTTTTGCAAACCGTGTAATAAGCGGAAAAATTTTCTCTCGATTAAAACGGCCACCCTGTTTTTAAATTCCTATCATTTTTTCTGTTAATTTTCAAGGAGAGCCGATTCTTTTTCTGAATAGAAAACTAATTAAAGTAAATAATTTGCCAGGTACTTCGTCTTGTGGTACCAAGCACTAGGAGACAATGCTCCAGAGCACATCAATCAAATGTTTGCTTGCCTAGTGCCTGGATTCCCTCCACGACAACCTTCACCCTTCAAGTCAGAGAGAAAAGCAGACGGAAAAAATTCTCGAACAAAAACAACGAGCTGCGATGAGAAGGACAAACGAGACTTTTATGATACACAACTCAATCAAAGTCTATTTCATGATGGAAGTTCTAATCACGGACCGATCAGTCAAGTCGATGGTGGTCCAATTTTACCACCTCAGAGTGGAGAGAAACCTCTTGATAACGAAACTGTTAGATTTTTGGAAGCTTTGCTCGAATTTATGGTGACTCAGGTAGGGTTATTTAATATTAACTATAATTATTATAAGGACACTTTTGCTAGTAAGTAGTTTGGTATTTCAAATTTATTTAGGTATCGTCCAAAAATAACGTTAGCCCATTTGAGGTGGAGGGATCTTACTGTTTCTTATAATTAACAATGTAGTTCAACTTTTAAAACAAGTAATTGAATTTTCCACTGATAAAGATGAATTCTTATCAAAAAAATGTAATTTATTTTATATAAAAAACAGTTAAATTGAGCCAAAGGAATTTCCAACGAAACAGTTGAATCCTCAAACAAAAAATATTTATTTTAAACCTAAAAGATTAATTTTCAGCACAGAAGATTAATTTCCTAAGAAAGCTGAATTCCTCACAAATTGCCTAGACTTTTAACGAAATAGTTTAATTTTCAACGCAAAGATTAATTTTATTTTAACTAGATGAATTTTCAACAAACTACACAAATTTCCAAATAAACAGTTCGAGAAATCAATGTGCTGATAGTCCACAGTTTATTTGTTTAGTTTGCAGTTTATATTTTTATCGTTTATAAATTTTTGAAGTAATTGTTGAATTATTTTTGACAAACAATGAAGCAGTTAAATTTTTATGTAAGAGAATTAATTTTTATTCAAAGTTTTTTTTTAACAAAACAGTTTAATTATAAACCCGAGAATAAGAATTTATAACAAATGAGTTGTATTTTCATCAAAATAATTAAATTTTCAATCGCAATAGATGAATCATTATCCAGACAATTACATTTTTAACCAAAAACGGTTACTTTTCTATAGAAAGAAATGAATTTGTAAACAAAAATATTAAGTGTTCAGCAAAATAGTTTTATTTTCTAAAAAAGAATGTTTTAGACAAGAAAGAACAATTTTTTTAATCAGATTGCTTAATTTTCATGCCAACAGGATAATTTTGTAACAAAATAGTTGAATTTTCTACCCAGAAGCATGACTTTTCAATAGAATAATTTAATGTCGAACAAAGTAATAAATTTTTTAACCAAAATAGAATTAAATTTCAACCAAAAATGGTTAGGTTGTATTATTGAATTTGTTACATTATTTTTCATCCCTAAAGTAAGTCCAAGGATTAATATATAAATATAAATATATATATATATATATTTGAATAATGAATATAATATATGATACTATTGATTAAAAGTATAATAAAGCCACGTTACGAGCAAGCAACGCTCCTCGCTTGTTATAAAATCCGTTCGCGTATGTTGCTCGTTTCGCGTACGTAACTGCGTGCGTTCATGTAAAAAAAATATTTATCAGTTACTTAATACAGAAAGTAAAGTAACGGATTAAACTGAGGAGCACAAAAAATGGAAATTAAAAATACGTACTGAGTTACCGATCGATCATCATATATTGCTGATTTCCAATCTATTATTATGATTATTCTTAATATCAGTAGCGATTCAGTACAGCAGATGCTGAAGACGTTTATTGAAAATTATACTATATACAGCATACGTGCATAATACACATGTATTCTTGTCATTTTTAGAGACTCAAATTAAATTTCCATTAACGAGATAATGACGAGCGTAGGAAAGCGGTTTAGATCAAAAGGGGCTTGAGAACGAACGAGGGCGATTAAAATAGCGAAAAACATATTAGAAAACCGTGCACACCGTAAGCCTGCACGCAATTTTCAAATATCCGTGCACGGATTTTTTTATTGTAAATATGTTACAGTTCTTCATGAGGAAAGGAACTGCGAAATGAGTGGAAAGTTTCTAACGGATGGGGCATTGTTAAATCTTTTCTAATTAATGAAGTACAAAAAAGGTGCGATTCATTATTTTATTTTTTATACACTTGATATTTTTTTAAAGCCATGCATTTTTTAATGAAATAAAGAGCATTCCACGACTGGTCCTCACACTGATACTGGACTGACTTTTATCACTCAATGAGAAAATTTAAAAGGAAACAATGTGCAAAAAACTAGATTTGAAATCTGTTTTTGTATATATTTTGAATTATAAGAAGTTCAAAGAGATTATTCTTCGTTCGATAATGAAGTGGCATCTTCAAGAGTCCAGCGGAATGACAGACAAGTATGAGGACGAGTGATGGATCGCCCGAAAGAAAAGTATCTTATATTTTTCCCCTTGTTCCCATCCACGAGAAACTTTGACGATTGTTTTCTTATTTTTGTTACTCCTAGTTGCAAATCGTTGCGATTTTGATAATCCAAAATGTCAAGACTTGGAGAACGTGCACGAGACTTACGCGACAGCTATACAAAAAGTGCTTACGAGCTGCGTTTAGAGTGGCATAGAGGCAATTAGTTTTGTTTATAATCCCTAGAAACTAGCTTAATTAAACCGAATTTCAAGAATAGGATTGACAGTGTCAATTTTGTTTGCGGCACAAGAAAAATGATCTCTTTTTTGTTACTTGCACCAAAGACGCATAGATTTCTTTTAATTAGGATGAGAGCTTTTTATTATTTTTAGATAGAATCTTAGGATAGGACCACGTCCATTAGTCGAGAGAAATCATGTCGATGCAAAGAAAGCGCGAAACTGAAAAAGCGACGACGCCGTCTCATTCATAAGTAAAAAAACACACATATGGCCAACCTGACACACCGGGACGCTAACGATAAGTTGCGTCCGACACAAGCGACACAATCGTAAACTCGCGACACATCATACAATGTGTAAAATGCTTCTTCTCGAGCACGAATTGATAATATCACTATGATGTAAGCTTTTTAAGGTACGTTTAATGATATAACTGATAGTAATAAACAACCACAACCTACGCTAAATGATATACATATAAATACAAAGTAATGACGATATGAGAAAATACACTATTTTATCCAAAAAGTTTTTGCTACAACCGACTAGTAACGCATCTTGCTATGAAGTAATCGACTTAAGGGAATACTCTTAGTTCTAAGGCGTGAAATAATAATAATAATAGTTATCGATGAGGACAGCTTTGAATTTATTTTTACATGACGTGAGATGACGAGGGATGTACTTGCCGTTCGTAATATTGATGATCCGACATTCTGGCTTACAATTAGCTAAGTAGATATAGTATTCGTTAAAGAAAGCGAAAAATCATTGTACTCTCCGGGTATCTATCTTTTTCTCATTGGGGCAATTTCGATTGCAACAATTTTCTGAAAAAAAATTTGAATGAACTCGCGAAAGAAGCATTATTGTATTATCTCTTTACACTCTTACATCAAACGCGAACAACTGCTAGACAATTTTTTCAACTTTCTTACACTGCACTGGCCCAATTTCAAACAACATTGAGACATTAATAAATTGAACAAAAATCACGACTTGTGATTCCTAGGAAACAGGGTATGTTTTTTATATTATTTGCAACGTTTTTAAAGGAATGAAACTTTCTTCTTATCAAGAATCTTTACTGTACTGTAATCTATAACTACGAAACTTATAATACTATTTCTCATAGGTAAATAAAAATGATGCTGCCGGCGATTCACTTCCAATCAGAATGAAGGCCAGCGCGTATTGCAATCTTAAGTGTACAATTCTACAAACTGTCAACAGTTAATCGTCTGCTTTTTACGACGATCGATCACAATTCATTATCATCAACAATCACTCATTAGTTTCAAGTTTTATCAAGAAAGCAATTCAGAAAATTGAGACCAAACAGATGTTAAGAATAATATAAAGGAATCATTCAATTAGTTAAAATAATTAAATTATTCTGGTAACTATCTCTTTTATTTCTTCTTTCTTCCTCGACACACTCTTCTGAACCATTGCACTCAATTATTTCCATTTAATTTTGTTTGCAACTTTTTCTTTGAAATTTCTCGTCCATATTCTCTCAAGAGTAAATTTAAAAAAAAATTGTACGTAGTCTGAAACCGCGAGATGTGTAGCTTAGAAATAGTTTGCGATGTACGCGAAAATTAGATTGCCAGTAAATTTAGGCTGATTAGCAAGAAGGCGATTACCACTCTCTGTGCAAGTCGTGCCAGCAGCCAGCATTTATTATTTATAAAGAAGATAGTCTGCATCATTCTAAAATGTAAAGTTATCCCTAAAATGGGACAGAGGTCGGCCAAGGAAATAATATTAAGTAAAGAAAATTGCGACTTTATTCTCCTTCTTTTAGAATTAAGTGAAAAGGTAGGGTGATATTCCGTCATCAGTAGTGAAGAGAACCCGGCCAGATTCGAAAAACCCATCCCCGGGACCAATGATTCATTCCTTTTGGTTAGCTACTTATTTTATCCCCTCTCGATGAAAAAAATCTTTTTTCATTTCTTGAGGACAAAATATCATGTAAAATTGAAAACCGCGAGAAAAAAAATTGAGATAAAAGATCAGATGGTACTTTTTCTTTCCGTTCCTCGTTACAGATACGGATCTAGAATTATAAAATTTCCTCCGAGAAGAAGCGAATGCTGTGAATGAATTATTCGATATCGATATAATAATTAGATGTTGCAATTTAAATTCATTTTAGAATGTTTCGAGGTGTTAACCATTACTTAACTCGGGTGTAGAGAACTTTCTTAATTCTTTTAAATTTATCTGAATTCTTTTGAATTTCTTAGACTTACTTTGAATTCACTTAACATCTTCAGTATGAACTAGAATTCTCTCAAGTTCTTTTAAATTCTTTAAAAATATTCTAAATATTTCACTTAAGTCCTCGAAATACTTTAAATTCTTTCGAAATTGTTGATTTACTTGAATTCTTTTCATTTTTGTTTATTTCACTTGAATTCCTTCGACTTTAATTGAATTCTTGGAATTCCTTCAAATTTATTTGAATTCTTTGAACCCAAATAAATCGCACGGCAGGATTTTGAACTTGATAATAAATTTTCTTTCTGGATTGGCAAATAGTGGAATCGAAATGAAAGTTACTCGAAAATGATCAATGGCAGAGCGACTTGTACAGACTTACCGAATTATGAAAAAAAATTCTTGCCGATGCGAGAAACTGCGCTTTCTTATTCGGAGAGAGTTTCCAGCGTATCGCAACAAATGGCGCGATTTTAGGCAGTAGCAATTAGGTGGCGCATAAACGAGCATATTAAAAAATAAAGGTAATTCTATTCGGGCGTTATAGAAGGGAAAATTGCATAGCATAGTTTTATATAGCGAGCCATGTAATCGTATAAAGAGATGATATACATAACGATTATAAGGGTTAAATATCGATTAAGAATTATACATAGTACACTTACCTACCTACGTGGACATACTTAAGAAATAATAATTATGAGAACTCATATATACATTTATGAATAATAATGATAAATATTAAACAAGACATATTTTAAATAATTAATCGCCAAAGGAAGTTTTTAAATTAACTCGCACGTATAGTGGGTAAGATAGGTAATTTAGGATATAATTATTGAAAGTGGACTCTAAAATTAAACTTAAAAATGAAGCGAATTATATACGGATACCATTGCTATTCAAATAACAAAAGATTTTCCTTTAGTAACTACGAAAGATTAAAAAATACACTTTTTACAATTATTTCACCAACTGTTGCAATTTTCTATTTTAATTTTCAAATTACTCTGGAAATAATTTAGAGTTCTCCAGCTGGAGGGTTCATGTTTTTCCAGTCCATCGACTATCGGGAAAGCGGAGAAAATCGTGCTAGGTACGTTAAGCTTATAAATTATAACGCGAGCTGTCCTCGGCACTTCGATGCAACAGTTGGCTAACAAGTGGCTCTTTTACGAAAAATGCTTACGGGTTGAATTCAGCTAGCCAAGTAAGGAGAAATATTTTGCTAAAGGAGATAATGGAAATTTTAATGGAAATATTTAAAACGATAAAAAGGCCAAAACTGTATGAAGAGTTTTCTAGATTTAATTCAAATTTAATCAAAGTAATAATTCTCTCTTCTACAAAATTAAATGATAAAATAAAAATGAAAATCAATGGTGCCGTGTATATAAACTTGCCAGTACTTTATCATCGATCCTAGTCAATGCTAAACGCTGTATAATACTGTGATCCTGAATTTTGTTAAGCTAACTTTATATGAATTGCTAAAACAACTCAGTTTAATTTAATCGCGAAAACTCTAGTCGAGTGGTATAATGGCGATATCATCAGTTTTTTTACCTCGATTTATAGTTTTAAATATTTATACCGAGTGTTTTGAGAAAACCCGCTGCAAATAAAATAATTTTTAATTGTAAAAAAATTCAAACACATAAATGGACTTATTAAAAAATGCTATTCCACGACAATAAATCACAATTTGTGAAATAGCTTCCGAAAATAAGTATCCTTATTTTATAATATTTAAAACAAAGATGCGCTGGTTTTTCAAGACACTATGTTCTACTACCTTTCATACATATAATAATTTTTAATGACAAGTTAATTAATTAAATTAACAAAGATACCATCTCTGCACTCTAGCTGCTATAAAAAATTTAGTTTTTCGAAAATTACGATCGGTTAATGCAATCCAAACTGAGACTGAAATGCAATAATTCTTTGGGAGACATGAAAACAGTGCAATTTGACTTAAGTCTGCAATCTAGTCTCGATATAAAATGATAGTTGAAAAACTTGTTCGTAATCAGTCTTTTTGTATCCGTTCGCAAACGTACCTACACTATTTATACTCACAAATTTACTATTAAATTTATACTTTAAAGATCTACTTTTTAATTAAAATTGTATTAATTAGAAATCACGAGTATAATTAAAAGTAAGGCTTCTTTCATGTACAACGCAAAGGAGAGACAAAAAATTGTTTATTATTGCTGAAGTTATTAATTATGTCAAAAAAAAATTGAAATTCAAAAAAGATCAATGTCTCTCGTTTGACGTCATCGAAATTTAAGACCCGCATCGCGATTCCTTTCTTTCTCCGCTACCTTGAATCACTAATTGGAAAAAAGATCGCAAGGCTAGAAAATAAAAAATCATGCGTTTGAGTAATCTAATCTGTATATTTTTACATAATTATATAATATTATATAATATAATATATTATAATGTAGAAAAGCGAGTTATGAAAGGTAAAAGAGTGAGTGAACGAGAAAGACTGAAAGAGTGAAACGTGAGAAAGATACCCTCAGCCTTTGAGAAAGCAAATAATTAATCGAGATAAAAATCAGTTTTACTGTTGATTTCTTGAGTCGAATATAATACATTTTTTAATCTTGGGTCCTTGGGCGTTATTCGCGCTCGGGCTGCAGACGTTGCGTAGTATAATCAAACACTGATGCATGGCAATTTCTTCTTGACATCCGGCAAGGATAAATAAATAATATCAATTCTACATTTTTTAATGCATTCTAATTTAGTTTATAAAATAAAATATATTTTATATTATAAATATATATATATATATATATATATAATTATATTGTATTTATAAATAAATAAATTTCAATTAGCGGTCTTTACCATATCATCTGAAAATTCAATGATCATTGATAGCTTATTTCGTTCTTTAAAATATTATCTACAATTCTATTGTGGACATCTCTCTTTAGTTAAATTTGCACGAAACAAATGCTTAATTTTCTAATTCAATAATAAATAAATAGGAACCTAGATAACTTATTTCTAGCTTATTTTTAATAATATTCACCCGAACGGAATTGCAGATATTTTAAAGAACAAAAGAATTCATCAATAATTGGCGAAAGAAAATCTCCAATAACTAAAGAAATAATGTCAAATAAACAATATTACATTTTCAACTATTTTTTATACGTATCACCTAGACTTTTCTTTTATGATTTGCAATATTTAACAATGCATTTAATTCGCTTTATTTTAAAAACTGTTTTAAAATTTTGAGGTGTATTTATTGAACATCTTTAATTTTATTTCAATCCATTAAATTATAATACATTAAAAAATGCACGTTCCGCCAGAAATCAAGTGAATTTGTGCATATATAAACCTGTGACATAATACAGGGTGCCAGTGCACACATAATGTCATATTTAGTGAAAGAGTACTATTATTATACATATAAAGAGATCAAATATTCATAAAAAATGTTAATCTACATTTTAGAGCCAATTTCGCAGGGAAACACTCGTTGGGAAAAAATTCTATAATAGACCCATCGAGTTTTTTCAGGCTGAAATTTACAGGTAAAAATGTAAAGGCTTTTGTTTAGCGACATTTTGTTCAGTGTACCGATTAGGCTGCGTGGCTGAAAGCTTCGTACTCTTTTCAAGAAAGGTGCTAAAACCGCAACGGGTCTTGCAAAAAAAATTGCGCCAATGGCAATGATCTGTTGCGAGACATTTTGCAATTGTTAACTTTTAACCGTTGCAATCTCTAAAGCTGGCTCCATCCTTTTTTCTGTACCTTTAATAAAATCGATGAAATAGATTATAGAAAGAATTCAATTTTAATTTTTAAATAATAGCGTATAAGACAATAGTACTTCATGTGGTATGTGCGTTAACCAATTCTTTTAGGCGAGCATTTTTTCAGTATGAGCCGTTGGCGAGCCGTAGGCGAGTCATAGACGAGCATTAAAAATATAATTTGAGCCTGAAACCGTTTACGAGCGTCCCATACAATATTTTTTCAGAAATTAATATTCTTTTCTCGACTAAATTTCATTTAATTCAAAACCTTTATAAATGAAATTTTATACATATATATATTCAATCAGCTTAAAGTGAGTTCATTCTATAAAAAAGGAAGGTCGCGGAGAGTATGATAGATGGGAAAATACAATTGTATAACTATAATTAAATTGTAAGTACAACAGTATTAATCTGTAATAACGATAATATGGACCGGCGAGGAACAAAAGGAATGATCTTAATTAATCGATTATTTAAATTATTACATTATTACGCGATAATCTAGGGTTCTATTACCACAGACCAGGTAGTTATGAAATTTCAGTTGGAAATTCGATATAAGATCTGCAATTTCTATGAGATTCTGGTTTTCAGAATTAGGAGTACATTTATGCATAAAGCAAATTAAGATGTGTACTGGGGGCGTACAAACGACCGAACGGGAAAGTACTTTTTAAAAAAGAACGAAAATAATAGAGAATTCAAAAAAGGGCGCGATGAAGCTAATAATTAAATTGTAATGGGAAAAGGCAAAAGAGTGAATGAGAAAGGGTTCTTAGCATATCAGTGTGGTGAGCTTTTGCGAAAAGATCAGAAAATTGACCCCCTGCGAATATAATTTTCGAATCGAAATTAATTTGTGATTAATTGATGGTAAACGAGGCGAAGAGAGAAATGGACGCGAGCGCAGGGCATGTGCAAATATTTCTGTTTTATTTGACGATTGTGGAAAAACCTTGCGATCTGGACGACGATGACATCAGTGACGATAACAGTGATTATGATAATGACGATAAATGATAATCGTTTTTATTACTATTATTATTACTATTATTATTATTATTATTATTATTATTATTATTATTAAGATTCTGGTTATATCATCTAAGTTACACAGGAAATGTGTGGTTCATATTATAAATACTATACAAAGTAAGGATAACAATTAAACTTAACATCACTTAAGTTAGCAGGCTAGATAACATTATTAAGTGCGGAGAATCCGAGGAATGTCTGAGTGACGTAAAAGAGCGTCGTATTGGAACGATAACAAATTTGAAAAACTATTTTCAAGAATTGTTTAAAGAATTGTTTGACGTTAATGAAATTTGCTAATTGTTCCTCGTATTGCTTCAGAAAATCACTCAGGTTTGTCAAGATCTTCGCTGGCGAAAAAAAATGATGCACGCTCGAGACAATAAGCGTTCATCTTAATTTTACGAGTTTTGCCTATGAAGCGGAACCTTGCGCTGTGCCAAAAAGTTTCAAAGCCTTAAAACTGTAATAGCGTGATTCTGTGAAATTGGTGACGAGAAATTTGGTATTATTATTTTTTGTTGGCACAGATTGAATAAATAGTTTCAGTACTGCGATGAAGAGTTGTTGCCTCGAGCGCTGTACTTAAAGTTGTAATTAAGGAATTATGCAGGATTTTAAGAAACGGATTTTAGAGAAAGAATGAAAGTTCGAAAGAAAATTCGAAAGGCGCCATAATTCCCGACTCATTAGGCGTTATAGAGATTTCTTTGAGTTGATTTGAAGAATTTTCTCTACGACGTTCCTTATCCCACTTAGAACTCGCATTCGGACTACATAACATAATCTATTACGAACATGGCCACTAGAAGAGAAAAAATCTACCATTCTGATAGTTTATCATAAAAGAAGCGGTAATCATTATACATATATATGTATATATACACTTATTTCTAAATTCCCTTGAATTCTTTTGAAAAATTTTAGGATATTTTTGAAGGTTCTAAGAAATTTTTAACAGATTTCAAAGAATTTATTTACGAAAGGTGAGGGATTTAATGGATTTTTATTTTTTTTTATTTAGGGTTTTTATTTAATTGATCTTAAGTCTTTTAAAGTCACCTTTAATTCTTGGTCCTTTCATTAAATTATTTTGAATCCCTTGAATATTTCATATATATATGAACCTTTATTATGACATTATTTATATATTATATTATTACACATATTATATAAATAATGATAACGGATACTAACCGTAGGGGAAGGTATTGCTAAGAAATTTGAAAAATTTTGCGCTAATTAAGAGAGGCGCAGTGGTCGCGGTGCGTCATATTCGAAGTGGTTATGAGAGCGGGAATAAAAAAACATGAGATGAAAAAAATATAAACAGCCAATTAATTTAACTTCGACAGTACTATTATTTGTGAGTGCCGAACGATTATGCCGTTTTCAGCGCGACATACCTATTTTGGCGATTCCTTGGTCTTGTAAAACAGGTCAATGGTGATCGCGTTAAGGGGAGAAAAAATTTTAAAACCCAGAAGTTTCTATACTTTTTACGGAGATTGTTATAGTCTAAGTGCACACTGATCAAGGCATTTGTCGCTCGGCAAGACATAATATAATTATTAATATAAAATTTATAACAGAAATAAAATTAAAGAAGTTAATAAATATGTACACTGTATAATAAACATTATTTCCTATTAATAATCGGAGATTCTTTCATTTCTTTCACCCTACAAACTCCTCTTCCTTTATCCACGCTATAAAAAATTTTTGCGTAAATTTACACCGGTTTTTGTGTAATTTTTACATTTTTTGTAAATTTCCCACAAAGATCACTGGTATTGTTATGTGCTATGCTTGTGTGCGAAAATTACATGAACTTTTTTACAGTACAGGCCAGAGATTGCATGGAGGCCCGGCCTCTCCATTTATTTTCCAAAATTTGAACGCATTTTATTTTTTTTTTAAATTTGCTGAGTTTAACCATTTGTGCAGAATTTGATTCACTTTCTTTAAAAGAAATATTATAAGAAATCACTATAAGAAATAGATAAGGTAATAATATGGAAAGAAGTAACGAAAAAATTCAGAAACTAAAAAACCAATGATTTATTATTTTACCTAACGTAGAATATGAAATTATTTCGAGGAATATATACGGATTTTAACAATTTTAAGGGATATAAAAGATCCTAAAAAATTGTAAAGGATTTGAAAAAAGTTTTAAGTTGTTTTAAAAGATTCCAAAGAATTTCAAGATAAACAATTTCAAAGGATTTCAAAAGAATTTTGCAAGAGTTTCAAAGATTTAAAGCTCAAAGGACCCCGCACCAAATGTAAAGTAAATGGCTTTTTATGAAAAATTCTAAAAAAATTGTCAAAGTTACAATTTTTCCAAGACTTTTAATAGAAAAATTCTTATTTTAGTGAAATGTTTTTTTTTTCAAAAACTCTTTGATAGATTTGGCTAAGTTTCACTATTTGTCAAATCATCATTTCTTAGTATCTTAAGTCACTAGAGATTGTGTATCCAACTGCTACGGTTTGAAATCACTTTCAGATAAGTATAGGAAGCAAAAATATGTCTTTGAATTAATTTTAATGAATGTTTTAACATCTCTTAGAAATTAAAATCAGGAAAATGGAATTCCTTAATGAACAAAAACGCAAGATATGTTCTGATTAAAATAAGAATTTTTTTTATTAAAATACATGTAAAAATTAAAACTTTGACAAGTGTTTGTCGCAAAACTGTCCATTTTTCTCACTTTTCTTTTAAACTTTTGCAATACGGTTTCGAAAATACAAAAAAAAATTTAAGAAATTTTACACAAAGAGCCATTTACTGCATATTCGGTGCGGATTCCTTTAAGGGATTTCTAAAGAAGTTAGGGAAACAAATTAAATTAAATTAAATTTCAAGAAATTTCCAACAATTCTAAACATTTCAAGTAATTTCACCAGATTGAAAGGATTTTATTAAATCTCCACGGATTTAAAAAGATTTTGAGGGATTACGAATAGTTCGAAGGATTTAAAGAGGTTCTTAATATTTAGATAACTTTAATGAAGAAATTTAATTACATCTATATTTAAAGGATTTCCACTGATATCTACTTATTATAATGGACTTTAATGATTATATACATTTATAGATTTTTGAAAGTTCCAAATAATTCCAAGAGATTTAAAAAATTTCAAGGAACGTTAAAGAAATTTGTAGGGTTCAAAACATATTTTTCGGGATATCGAAGAATTTCTGAATATTTAAGGGATTTTAGAGCACCTTTTAATTATTTCCAAGGATTTACAAGGATCTACAAAATTTGAGGGATTTTCGAGAAATCTCACAAGATTGAGAAGATTTAATTAAATTTTCAAAAAGTTCAAAGTTTTCGAGGAATTTATACGTTCTTTTTGCAGAAAACATTAATGAATAAGCTTAATTTAATTTATGTTGAAAGGATTTCAAGTGATATCTGCTTATTTTCGTAGATTTTTACGATTAGATATTTATATATTTTAAAGAATTTGGAAAATAAATAAAAATAATGAAATTTCAAGGAATTCCTAGCGAATCAAAAGATTTGAAGTGGTTTTAAGGTATTTCAACTTATTTCTACCTATGTTAATTAATTAATACGATTTTCAAATATTTTAATGGATTTAAAAGTATTTCAATAAATTTATAGAGAGCTTAAAAGAATAAAACAAAAATATTATTTCAAGTGATTCAAGCGATTTTTAAAATGTCAAAGATTTTTGTAGGATTTCCAAAGATCTCGAGGGCTTGCAAATAATTTCGCAGGATTCAATTATTTCAAAGGATTTACAACATTATAAAAAATTTCCAGGGAGTTTAAGCTCGGTTTTAAAGGATGTCTAGAAAGCTAACTTTGAAAAATAAATTAATTAGGAATTCAAAGATTTCAAGGGATTTAAAGTTACTTCCAGAAATCTCCCAAGATTTAAATGATTTTATTAAATCTGCAAGGATTTAAAATTTTTCAATGAACTTGGACGGATTTCCACAGATTTCGATCAATTTCAAAAAATTGCACAAGATGTAAGAGACTATGTAGGACCTTTTATTATGTCAAATGATTCACGGGATTTTGAAATATTTTCAAAAATTTTAAGCTTAATTTTGAGGAATTTAAAAAGAACTTTGAAAAATAAATTAACAGAAATGAAGTTTCAAGGGATGCCTAGCGATGCAAAAGATTTCAAGTGATTTTAAGGTATTTTAATGAATTTTTAGAGAAATTTAGGGAATAAACTACATTTTATTTTAAGGGGTCTCAAGGAACTTACAAAATTCCAAAGGATTTGAAAGATCTTGAATCATTTTAAAAGGTTACAAAAAATTGCAGGTTTCAAAAATTCCAATCTAAGTGAAAGAATTTTGTAAGTTTTCCGAAGATTACAAACAATTTCAACATAACCCAGAGATTTTGTTGGATCTCTAATTATTTCGTAAATGATTTAGAGGATTTCAAAAGATTTCTAAAGACTTTAGGCTTGATTTTAAGGAATTTCTACAGAACTTTAAAAAATAAATTAAATGAAATAAAATTCCAGGAATTCTTAGCGATTCAAAGGATTTCCAATGATTTTAAGGTATTTCAAATGATTTCTACCTACTCTAATAGATTATTACGATTTCCAAAGATTTCAATGGCTTTCAAGGGATTTCAACGAACTTCTGGAAAACTTTAGGGAATAAAAAACATGTTATTTGAAGGGATTTTAAGGAAATTACAACATTTCAAAGAATTTTATAGCTATTCCAAAGATTTCAAGGGATTTCATGTATACTCACAAGGTTGGAGGAATTTGCCAGGGCCTCCAACCTTTGTAAAGGACTTGAGGGATTTTAAAAGTTTTTTAAATTCTTCAATACATTCCAAAGATACTCAAGGATTTTTAAACAATTTTTTAGGATTTCTCAAGATTTTAAGCTCGATTTTAGGGGATTTCTAGAGAGCAGTACAAAATAAATTAAATAAAATGAAAGCAATTCCGAACGATTTCAAACCTTTTACAGGATTTCCACAGATTTATTAGGAAAAAGTTTGGAAGTATTTTCAAGACTCAGGGCCTACAAACTAATTTTTTGACAATCGATCTTAGTCTTTATCTTGTTCAAATAAAAACCTTTTTAGTGTCAAATTCATTTTATTTTGTTGTGTATATATTAAAAATATTACAATTTATAGATATTTAGCAGACAACAAAATTTGGTATAAAATGTTATTGAAGGTAAGAAAGTAGAATCACAATTGCAGGTTTCTACTTAGTGACGTTACCGACATTAGAAACCGACATTTTTAACCCAGAGTATGTCATTTGCGATTTCTATAAGCTTCGATATTTTTGAACGATTGCAAACAAATGGAAGGTTTCTAATGTCCTTATTTTAAGTCATAAAAATAAACACAATATAACGTAAATAAATTGGTCCTATTTTTCTTGAAATTATAATCATAGTTATATAACAGAGGCATTATTTCATTATTAATTAAGTATGATATACCAAGTACGCTTGAATTAATTACATTTTTAAACTAATTTTTACAATAGCCACACAATTTAACACAACAAAAAAAGACAAAATCAAAAACAATAATACAAAAAAAAACAAGATTTGCTCCATTTAGTATTTTCTTTAACAGAAGATTTTGAAAATCAATATATTAATCTAATGAGACTAGGAACACTAAAAAACTCTGAACTTCAAACTGTCCTATCTTGGACAGTAAATAGTTATTAGATTCAAGATTACAATATCTGACGATAAGATTTTTAGTTATTTTCGTATAGTGCTCTTGATAAAGAAAACAAAACTTCAACAATTAAGAGATTGATCCACTAAAAGAAATAATGGAGAAATTAAATCAATTAAAAAAGGATAAGCAATGATAAACGTTTAATGAAAGCGATGATGATTCCCTTCTTAAAAAAGGTCTTAATCGGACTTTCGTTGCTAATAACCTGATTTTATTATCAGAAGAAATAATTGCTAATTGCTCATCAATAAATGAGAAATGAGAAAGGTTGCACTTCAGTAATCTCGACCTATCAGTTGAAAGTATATGGAGAGTCAAAATTACTCTGCTGGACGGCGAGAAACATACATGTTTGTTTATATCTCTAACAACCTGTAACATCTTTTTCTAAGACTAAAAATTAGAGGCAGCGCTCAAAGATCTATTCGACATATCCTTATCGACCATTATGATCATTTTTCCAATGCATTGAATTCCAACCTAGGAATAACCATTTAAGCCGAATCGAAAATCAACTTGACCAACCGGAAAAGCAACCTCTGTTGTAAACATTATTTCAGTTATACATAGGCTTTTAATAAATGCCCCTAGTGACTCGCTCATGGTGACTCGTGAGATACACATAGTGTTCTAAAGAGTTTAAGTGCTCGGAGAAGTTCTCACGAGCACGAGAATATGCTCGAGAATATGCTCGGTTTTT
>JAAAKG020000001.1:890681-910023 GCA_010014905.2 Druon quercuslanigerum | reverse complement strand
AGTTTTTACGATAGCGTCTGTCTGTCTGTCCGTCCGGCCGTCCGTCCGTAAACACGATAACT
This sequence comes from Druon quercuslanigerum, assembly GCA_010014905.2. Taxonomy (NCBI): domain Eukaryota; kingdom Metazoa; phylum Arthropoda; class Insecta; order Hymenoptera; family Cynipidae; genus Druon; species Druon quercuslanigerum. The sequence continues at coordinate 909,961 of JAAAKG020000001.1, read as the reverse complement.
CTCGAAAAAATGAACCTATCAAGTCTATCTTTTGCACAATTTTTTTAGGTGACAAAAGAAAGAACGAGTTCGTTAACCAGCCGTTTTCGATCAAAATTCAAAAAGTGAGCACATTTTGAAAATTTTTGAGACCAATTTTTTTCTGAATTTGAAAATTCTATACACGATTTTTTCCAATAGAAAAAATATCCTCAGAGTTATAGCAGTTCCAAAATTTTTAAAATAAATTTCACAAAATTTCAAATAATTTCCTACAATTTCAAAATGGAGTGTATAAAATTTTAAAGCAAAAAGTTTAGATTTGGTAAGATTAAAAATTTTTTAATCGAGTAAATTCCAGTCATATTTGGAAGATAAAACTTGAAGATTTTGATAGATTTCAAACAAAAAATTTAGAATCTTTAAAATAATTCTGAAATGCATGAAGAGAATCTAAACTATTTTTCAAAATTATTGGAAATTTTTTAAAACAATTCTTTGCTTTGAAAAATTAAGTTTTAATGAAAAATTAAAAACATTTCAAAAGATTTCTTACAATGATGAAGATTCAGAGGCAATTTTTAATAGTTTAAATGATTTTTCAAAATTTGAAGAAAAAATAAGAGTCAGCTTAAAATATATTTACGAATTTAAGAGACTTTGGACATTAAAAATATTTTAATACATTGAAATATTTTAATACATTGAAATATTTCGGCACATTTATCAAATATTGTTTTATTTCTTCCAAGCTTCTAAAAGTTCTAAGTATGTTTTTAACTTATTCGAATTTTTTCTAATATTTTCTTTACAATAACAACATTTTTTTATTCTTTTTCGACGCGTCTGAAATCTTCAAAAATCTTTTTAATTTTCTTAAGAACTTGAGGAAAATCATTTTTAAATGACTATAAAAAAACTGATAATACTTATTTCTTTATTCTCAGATTTAAGAATCTAATTTTAGTTCGAATTCAGATGTTCAAAAACTTCTAACAAATAAATAGATAATCGAAATTTTTATTTTGTATTAAAAATTATTTTTCCTATCAAACTAAAAAAATAAAACGCGTAAATTCGAGCCCTGTATTTACAATTGCCTAATGAGATACTAAAAAAAAAAATTGCACACCTGATTTGTAGGAAAAGACTGTACATGTCTTCTCACAATAACCGAAGTTCCAGGTCGAAATTTATTAGCATTTGAAGCTCCTCTCGCGCACAACGTCGTTTTGCTTCGAACCATCCTCGGAACCTCCTGGACATTCTGTGTAGGTTTTGTCGTCGCAGGTTTTGCTCTCGAAATAGCAGAATAAGCAGGACGTGCTGTCTGAGGTGTGACTTTAACTCTAGTTTTATTTGCAGTCAAATTAGAAGCAGCTAAATTAGATTTATTGGTAACTTTAGTTCGAGCAGTCTCTCGAACTTCAATACTCTGCTTCTTAATTTCAGGCTTCACACCCCTTCTCGAAGCAATCTGGGAATTTTCTCTAGACAAGACCTTCTCGGCGTTCCTCTTTTCATCCGAACTGCTTAAGTCACACTGTCTCTCTGGACTATTCCTCCTTTTGATTCCAGTACATTTTCCTGAGTAGGTCTCATTAATATTAGAATTAATTTCGTTCTTTATGCTTTCTAAATTCTTTTCACTGGTCAGGTTCCCTTTTTCGTTAATACTATTTTTATTACCCGTAGATTCGTTGTTCGTGGTCTTCACTCGGTGCAAACTGTGACAATTTCTCAATTGTTTCTGAAGACTCTTATCAAGGTTATTTTTCTCGTTTTCATTTTGAGGCTTAGAATCCGCAATTGACTCGTATGGTTTGATCGCAGTTGGTCTTTTGAGTGGCGTTTTACTCGCTACTTTCGACATGAGACCTTTCTCGTTGGTTGTTTCTGAATTTTTATTTATTGGGACTTTGCGCTTTTCTTGAGAATTTCTTTTATCGTCCACGGATTCGCTGTTTATTTTGTCGGGCTCTTCTTGTATGGAATTAATTTTTCCATCGCTGGAAACTGATCTACTGTCGAAGGAAGTTTCTATTGGACTTTTGCAAGCAGAACCTGTGGGACTCGATCTTTGGAGAGGACTGGTTGCCTTTGGTGTTGAATTCAAGAGACGACAAGGTGAGGTTTTTCGAACTTCCCAGGCTAAGGGAGTTCTTCTTAAAGGTGGCATTGTACTTTCGTAAGCCCATTTTACTTTGAACCATTCGATTAAGTTGTGAAAATCGCGAGTGTAATTTTCGAGAACCAGAATAACTTCCTTACATTCGGATACGTTTTCGTCTTCCTCGCAAGTTCGGTATATTTCGTCGACTGCTCGTTGCAAATTGCCGAAAAGGAAGGCCCAATAACGAGCATGGAGTTCTGTGAAAAACATAAAAGTAAATAGCAAACATTGAAACAGCAGACTCTTCTACCATAAAATATAGATTCTAACCAGAATAATTAAATTGTCAGCGTAATAGTTACTATATTAATAGTTTAGTTTTTAACCAAAAAGATAAATTTTAACCCTGAAAATGTGAACGTTCAACCAAGAAGATTAACTTTATACCGCCAAATGAATTTTCATACAAATACTTAAATTTTGAACTAAAAATGATAAGTTTTTATTGAAAAGTGGATCTCAAATTTTCGGTTTAAATAAAATTATTTTCAAATGAAAAAAACGACTTTTTTACAAAACAGTAGCTGAGTCTTCAACCAAACAGATAAGTCTTCGACAAAGTACAGAAGTTTTACATCAAATAGTTGAATTTTCAAATACAAACATTTTTTTTTAATTAACTTTTATTATTAAAAAATGAATCTTCCCCTTATGGAACTGAACAAATAAAAGAAGAACTTTTAATAAAATAAATGAATCCTCAATCAAAAGGATGAATTTTCAAAGACATATATAAATTTTGTACGAAATATGTAGTTCAATGTTCAACTTTTAAGGATAAAATTTCAACATAAAATAGAATAGGTAAATTTTCATGAAAAAGTCATTTAATATATATACGGTTAAACATGCAAAAATGCCCCTAAAAGGAATCAAATGTTGAGTCCGCCATTTGAAAGCATACAATCCAACAAAATTTTTCTTTTTTTCTTTATTTCAATCGCAAGAAAAAAATTACAGAACTTCTTTCAATCATTCTCAACGAGCATGACTTTCGGTAAACATTTGGTGTTCCACAAAACAGTAGAACTTTCCACCCGAAAAGTGAATTCTCAGCGAAACATTAAATAGTTGATATTTCAACCAAAAAATATTTGAATTTGAAATAAAAAATAGTTGAATTCAACAAAAAAAACAACGAATTTCCAACTAAGAACAAAGTAAATTTCCATGAAACGTCATATAGTTGCATTTTCAACTAGAAAAAGTCAATGATCAACTAAACATTTTCAGTTCAAGGAATAATTTTTCAATCTAAGAAATAGAAGTTTCAACCAAACGGTAAAGATCGCTTTTTAAGAAAGTGATTAAACTTTCAATAAAGTAGTTGATATTGCAACTGAAAAATATGAATTCTCAATCAAAAACGTAATAGTTGATATTTGAAAAAAGAAATATTTTAATTTAAATAAAAACCCGTTCGATTCAACCAAAGAATACAAATTTTGTACAAAATTGTTACAATTTTAACAAAAGGGAAGAATTTTCGACTAAAATTATAAATGTCAAGAAAAAATATTAATTTTTAATAAAACACATGAGCTTTTAAACAAATAATTCAATGTTTAACTTTCTACTTAGTATTTAAATAGTTTTTCTCAAAAAGACGATTTTTTAAGCAAATTATTGCATTTTCAACAAAATAATAAAATATCATAAAATAAAAAAATATATATTAAAGGATGATAAAAATATTTTGTGACGAGTTGAATAGTTTGAAATCAGTCTAGAAATGTCCATTTTTTACCAGATTTTTTGTCACGTCCGGTAGAAGCAGATCTTACTCGCGCGTTGGTCTTCATTGATCGTTTCATTGTAGCTGATTGTGCTGCTCTAGGAACACTTGGTGGTTTTCGTGTGATTTTCTCGGGATTACTTGTACCGACTGGTACATTAAATGCTATCAAATTTCTAGCAGCTCGTCCTTCTTCTTGTATCAATAGCCTCACGTCTTCCATTTTTTAATTCAATCTGCAGAAAGCATTATTTTTTAAATATTAATAAATATTTGACGATAAAGAGAATACTATTTAATATTTGGGAATCCACAAAAAGATTTACGAATAACGTTAAATCTACTTCAAATTCTACATAATAGAACATTGATTTAATTTTATAATTCGAATATCTGTAAATGTAATTATCAATCTGATAAACAGGATGATCGAAAAACTTAATTTTGAAAACTCACTGACTTTTTCCTGAACAATTTTTCATTTTCCTTGATCATTATTATTCAAAGGACAATGTTTATTTCTTGTAACTTTTTTAATGTATAGAATCTTCTAAAATGGAATAAAACAATAAAACCTCGGAATTAAATTATTAGATTTCAAATTTGTTTATTTCAACCAAAGGATTTTATTCCTTTATCATAGCATTTCTAAGAAAATAGTTGAATTTCTAAACAGATTGTCGATTTTTCTACCTCTAAAGATAAATTTTCAATCAAATAGCTAAATTTTCAAAAAAAAAAAAAACTGTTGCATTTTCAAAAGGAAAATAATAACTTTTGCCAAATTGGGGAATTTTCAACAAAGAAATTGAACTTGCAATAAAATAAATGAATTTATTTGTGGCAGTAAAGAAGTAGATAATCAAAATTTTTTCGAAAATAGGTTTATTTTAAGAAAATATCTTTAAAAATCAAGTACACATTTTGATAAAGATCAGCGAGACGTCATATAAAAAATGGAATTCTGTCTTATCTTTAAATGGAGATTCCAATTGTTCACAAAATAGTTGAATTTTCAACCTATAAAGATGAATTCTACACAAAAAATGTGGTAAATAATATTGCAACGAAAACAAAATTTAAGACATTTAAATTTGACTAAAATCCAAATTAAAAATCCTATTTAACGTCCAATCATCAAATTGATGCAAACTCCTGTAAAAACAAGAATCCAAGACCAAATTTGGACCACAACGAACAAACAGAAAATGCTCCAATTGTAAGGTGAAAAAATTTAAAAACAAATATTTGAGACAAAAATAAAAAAGAAAGAAAAATGAGGAGGTAACCAAACACATCCTCCTCCTACACTCTTTCCTTCTGTCGTCGTTTTTGTTTTTATTATAATCAAATTACAATAAAAGAACATTGAACATAAAAATAAAAAAATAAAAATATCATTACCAACGTTTTGGTGTTTATACAGTACCCTTTTCAAGGGAAAAAAAATAAAAACAGGAAACACCGAATAAGAGGTGCTCTCTCTTTGATACCTAAGAATGTCATTTTTTTATTTTTTATTTTCAATGTTCTTTTAATGTAATTTGATAATAAAAAAAGGCGAAAGAAAGAAAAAGAGCGGCAAGGGGATGTGGTTGACTGTCTTCTCATTTTTCTTTCCTCTTTTTTATTTTTGTCTCAAATTTTTGTTTGAAACATTTTTTTTCAGATTGCAAGTGGAGCCTTTTTTGTTTATTCGTTGTGGTCCAAATTTAGTCGTTGGATTCTTGTTTTTTACAGGAGTTTGCATCATCCAAAGCAGGTGAAATTTATAGCGAACTAGATAAACTTTAAAACCAAAAAAACTAATTTTCAACCAAGAAGATGAATACTCTATCAAAGAAGACGAATTTTCAACCAATTTCATAGATTTTCAAACAAATAGTTGAATTTTCAGCTAAAAATGGTCACTATTCAATCTAAAAAACGAAAAGTCAAATTTTTATTTAAAAAATAAATTATCAACAAAAGAAAGAACGAATTTTCATTGAAATAGTCAAATTTCCAATCAAAGAGATGAATTTTCCAATCTAAAAGACAAATTTTAAGCAAATACAGATTTTTCAGTCGAAAAGGAAAATAAAACTCAACGAAATTGTTGAACTTTCAAGCAAAAAGAACTTTTTCTGTGAAAAATTTGAATTTTCATGTTGAAAATATGAATTTAAAATGAAGATTATTTTTAAACCCAACAGTTGCAGTTTTATAAAAAAAAGGATAAAATTTCTAGTAGAACAGATGAATTTTAAACCAAAGACGGATTTTAAAAAACAGTTGAATTATCAACCCAAAAAGAAGAAGTTTCAACAAAACAGTTCAATTTTCAGACAAAAAGGATGACTTTTTCACAAGAATGTTGGACTTTCAACGAAATAATACAATTTTTCACTTAAAAAAATCCTCAGGTGGAAGCAACTCTAAAGAAATATAAATACAAGGTAAATAAATTTGTAATATGAATATTATTTCAGTGTGGCTGCAAAACTTTATTTTCAAAAGTCCTTAATTTTTCCCTGGCCAATATTAGAAGATCAGAATGTTAGTCGTGTAACATATTTAACATAGAATTAGTTATAAACGGAATAAAACGATATTAAACACTGAATAATACACTGAAAAATATAGTTTTAATTGAAATTAACCGGGTCCTTAAAAGTTTACACGTAATTGATATATTTTAATTGTGGCAAGTGTCAGAAATAAATGAAAAACACACACATTTTCGAAATAAACTGAAATTCGTAAAATGCGCAATTTTTGAAAGACTATAGATTTTTTCCAGATAATTTTTTGTCTTTCACTAGAGGAAATTAAATTTAAGCGAGCGGAATATGCAACTTTAATTTTTATAATGAATTGAAAAATGCACACTAAAAACCAGTTGCCATACACTTCAGGAGAAAATTACAAAAACTAGTGAACAACAGAAAACAAGTAAAAAGCAAGAAAAAACAATTGACTTTGAGGTTATGTAAACATAATGACCACTGGCATAAGTTAATATCAGAGTAACAATTAAAATTCTCTCGATTAAAATACAAACAACCCTAACATAGAAAATAAATGCACGAACTGTCAAAAGTAAACTTCAACTCCCCTGCCCCACATCAAACCAATAACAACTACTCCAAAATTTAAAACACCTATAAAAAATTTTAAAATTAGATACTCACCGAAAAAAACTTTACTTATGATGAATTCTCAAAGGATGCCAAGACGTAAATTGCTCTTGAAAATGGAAAACTGGCAATGACATTTTGACAGCGGAGGATGACAGTTCGTAGACAACTTCGTTTAGCTTCAGACGCTTGACTTCAACTTTGAGGTTAGCTTTCCCGCAGCCAACTTTGAACTTTCCTCTCGATTATTCTGTTTCTAATTAATTACAATTACACTGAGATTTTTCTACGTAACAAATCAAAGCTGCAAATAAAATCGCGTCCCTGCAATTCGGATGAGAAAAAAATCAAGAGTGGTCGTGTGTTGATTTTGATTTGCGTAGTAATTAGCAGCGGAAAGCAGCGCCATCAACATGTGGTAAGATGAAGTGCGAGAAGCGGCTGAGGAAAATACCTGCATTTACGCACATTTGCGTGTGAAAATTAAATCAGTAAGTCGATTGCCAAGATATTTTTGGAATTCTTGTGTCCGGAAGCACACGGTACGTCGGCGATTCAGCCGACTGTGTCGCATATCTCAATTTTGGATCAATCGGAAAAAGGCGATTTCGGTTTCCTGTCGGTTTCCGCAAGAAGAGAAAAGAGGGGCACCGTAGGTGGACGAGGAGCTGCCAGACTTGCGGGGTGACGCGGGCATATTTTCTCAAAAAATCGTATGTATTATCCAAACTTCCCCGTCCAGGAACGCACCGGGATGATGTCGTTGACATTTCATTTTCTTTGGAATACCGCTCTCTTCAAATAAATAAAATCAATCATCGTCTTCGCTTCCAAATTGTATTGCGGTTAGGCGATTCCCGCTTCTCAATAGAGGTTGGGATACTCGCATCTTCATTTTTTCAGATTTTCTGAGTCCAGTAATCCGGTTGTCGCAAATCATCTCGATACGTTCCTCTCATTAATTTATAATCCTAATTTTTGCTAATTTGGAATCGAATAACTCTATTTTGTCCCCCATTGAAGGATTGTTAGGTATCACGTAGGTGGCATTTGCACACTTTCAATCTTATTTTTGACGTTTTTTACACATACAATGTGGTTGATAATAAAGTTTCTTGTTTTCCCTATATTAATTTGGTTAAATTTTCTTTTCTAGTTTATTACAGTTTTAATATATTTGTGATTGCCGAGGAAGTATAGAAGTATAGAAAGTATAGTCTTTGTTTGAATCAATGCCTTAATTTTAATATATCACGTGGCAGTTAAGATTAAATTAGGGAATCCTGTCAATACTGCTGTCGAATAAGATTTGGTTAGGGTCTTCTTATTTTTAGATTTTTGCAGCTTTATTTCATTTTCCGAGCTGATCTTGGTAAAAAAAAGTACGGCTATTGTCCTTTGTTTGAAATATTAGTGACTGATTATTTTTAAGGATTACTAATAGTACAAAGCGGGGAAAATATTTTATACATTTTTTATCTTATATTGTTTAGTGTTAGTCTTTATAATTGAGATCTTTTTAGAAGATCAATATTTATTTTCCTTAATTGGCTCAAATGATTGTTCCAAATTTATACTTTTTATTGTACAATTTCAAGGGGTATGTGGCATTGTACTTTTATTTAAACAATTTAATGCTCTTAGCAATCATTTTTTTTTTAATTTAGGCCTTTTTTTAAACTTAAAAATTGAATAATTTGGTAGTGTACCTAAAGTTAGTCTTCTGAATAATATTTCTATGATCTTAAGGATTGAAATTATATTATAAATCCTGGCTTATTTTAATAAAATTTTTTGCAATTCAATTTTTTCGTCCTGGCCTTTCTTATCAATTTCATAAAAATGGTTAAATTTTAATAAATCATGACTATTTTCCTCATGAAAAACATTCTCTACATCCTGATTTTTCCAGTTGTACAAGTCAAAAATGATCAAATATAGTTATTTGTTTAAAAAGTTTTTTCTTTTTCAAAAATTGAAGCGTTGATTCAAATAACTGGATGGCCGAAAAAAAACTTTATTTTCAACTTTGCCTGATTTTCGCTAACAATTCATATTCAAAAGCCAGCTCTTAAATCTTTTATAAACGAAGTAAAGCAATTAAAATTTTGAATTGATTAATTTTAAGCAAAAAAGGTGGCATATCACGAAATATGATCAAAGGAACGAATTTAAAAAAAAACGTCAAATTTTCGTCAAAAAAAAAAAGGAATTTCAGAAAATATTTGAATGTTCAAAATAAATAAATCCTCAAGAGCTTTTAACAGTACTGTTTAATTTTCTACATACAAAGATGTATTTTGAACGAAATAGTCAAATTTTCAACAACAAAACAGAAAATAAACTTCAACTACAGCGGCTATAAAATACATGAATTTTCAACCAGAAATGGAACATTTACATTTTCAGTAAAGAAATAATAATTTTTAACAAAATAGTCAAAAATATAAATGAATAATAAAAATACAAATAAGATGAATTTTTAGGTACAATAATGAATCTTCCAACCAAAGGAATAAATTTTCAGTAAATAAAGATTTTTCAGCCAAGAAAGAATAATAGTATTTATTTATAAGATTCATCCATGCAAATTGTTTAAATTTAAATCCAAAAGAAGAATTTTCTACAAAACCATAGAAAGAAATGTTTAACGCAGTCGTTCGTTTTTTACCCGAGTAGTTTAATTTTCAGTTAAGAAATACCAATTTTGAAGAAAACAGTTAAATTGCCAACTAAAATGTTGAATCTCGTACTGGAATACTTAAAATATTTGTTACAAAAATTGATTTTAATTTAACCTTCATTTAAGAAATTTTGAACAAAAATATTTTTTTATGTTTGGCCCAAGTAGTTGAATTTTCAATTAAAGAATATGAATTTTCAACAAAACATTGCGATTTTAAACAAAAAAAAAATGAATTGTCAAAAAAATACTCGACCATTTAATATTCAAAGACCAGAATTTTAAGCTTGTAACATTTTTAACATCGAATTTTTTATAAATGGAATGAAACGATTTCAATTTAAAGTTTAAGTTGTTTTATTTAATATTATTGACAGTTCTTTAAAGTTCTTTTTATAGAAATTCCTTGATTTTGCAAGATTTCTTTCTAATCCTTGACTTCCCTGGCCAATAAAATTCCCTGGCTTTTTCCCCAGTTTCCATGTTATCCTTGACCTTAGGCCTCCCTGGTAAATGATACTTTATTGTAGTTTCTTCAATCAAATTTTGTCGACAGGAAAATAAAATTCATTGAAATAAATGTAAATAAGTATTTGAATACTTTTGTAAGGTTTTATAATTAACCTATATACTTAAAGACTATAAGTTTAACAATTTTCAATTACAATTTTTTTTCCAAAAACATTTTCATGGTAAGTTACAAAAGTTTCTTTTCCAGCATTTTAATTTTAACCCCGCCGCGGACAAATTAAAATTAAAATAAGCCCTCATTTATTAAAATTGAACCATTGTGTTTTTAATTGTTAAGAAGAACTAGCAGGAAATATTCACTGACACAAAACATTGTGAAAGTACAATCTTTTTGTCAATGTAATACTTTTTTATTTAAAATGACATCGTGAGTAATATTATTCCGGTTCTTAACATCATACAATAACTATTTTTCAGAGATCTGATTTTTGGCACTACTTTAAGGTAAAATCTGTATAGAATTTTAGGTTTTAATCAGTTTTTGTATCGTTTTATAGCAAATAAAAATGGCTGCATTACCGCGAAGGATCATAAAAGAAACGCAAAGACTGATGCAAGAGCCAGTCCCTGGCATCAGTGCAGTACCAGATGACACTAATGCTAGGTATTTTCATGTAATTGTCACGGGGCCTGAGGATTCTCCATTCGAGGGTGGATTATTTAAGCTCGAGTTATTTTTACCAGAAGACTATCCCATGTCAGCACCAAAAGTTAGATTTATTACAAAAATTTACCATCCAAACATCGACAGGTAATTTTATTACAGAAATTCTTTTATTCTCTTCTGGTTGAACTAGTCTGTTGCTTTCTTCATTCATATTTATGTTGAATTTATATTACTCTCTATTATTCTCTTCAATTTGATTACATTATTTTTTTCTGCATTATATTTAGACAAAGGAAATATGACTAATCTAACTACATAATTCTTGGGAAAAACGTAAAAATCGAAAGATCTTTCGGCAGTACACCATTTAATTTTTTTTTAAATCAAATTTAAAAATAAATAAATAAAGACATAGTAAAACGACTTAGTTTCCTCACACCTTTTGAAAATTTTTTTTCAATCACATTCAAAAAACTTTGCAACCGAAAGTAATCAATTTTGAACAACAAATATTTGGACTGGGTTCTGTGAATTCAGTTCGCATTTAAGTCGAAAAATGAAAAACTGTGAAGTTTGCGATAAATTAGGAAGAATTTGGATAGACTAAATTATAACTTTTTTAATAAACATTGAAGTTAATTGATAATACTCTTAACAATTTTATGACATTGCTTTTTAAGGTTTGTGTATTGTTTTTTTTAAAGGACATACAGGAATTTAACGTTTCCGTCTTGCATCTTACAAAATATTCAGGTTTCTTTCCTAATCAGGCGGAAAATTCTTCAAAAACTTTAACAATAAAAAAATCGTGGTGATTTTTCTAAAAATGTTGTAAGATTATTTATTTATTAACCCTAGTCGTTTTCTATTCTCAATTATTATTTTAGAGTGAATATTATTTCATGAGATTTTATCGATTACATTTGTTTGAAAATTAAATTATTTTGTTGAAACTTCAACTTGAAAATGTACATTTTTTTAAAAAGTAACTGTTTTGTAGAAGATTCTTCTTGTTGGCTTGAAACTTAAACTATTTGGTTGAAAATGGCCTTCTTTTGTTGAATATTCAATTTTTTTGTGTGTAATGATTTTTTATTGTTTCTAAATTCATCTCTTTTGGCCGACGATGATACAACTATTTTCTTGAAGATTCATATTTTTTTGTTGAGTTTAATTTTTTTAAATTAAAAGAATGTGAAAGTATGTTATTTTACACTTAAATAAGGGACCGCGTATTTCACCGTTTGGTAAAAAAAATTTGGTCAGGAATAGTGAGCTGTTGAAGATAACCTTACGATTTCATAAGAAGTGCCAAAATATTTTTCAAAATAATGTCGTTTTTTTACCAAATATACCTATTCAGCTGATTTTTCTTTCATCTAATAAGGAATTCTTAGCTCTATCGAATGGCCTTTGAAAAATATTAAAATTTTCAAAATTGAAAAAATGGCAGCAGTTTTTCTGACATTTTTGAAAATTGATTTTCGAAAAGGCCACCTTTAAATATTTTTTTTTTTGTGTTTTGTCAATAATATGAACTACATATTCTCCAAGTTGACTTCTGGCAAACAATTTCTTCCAATTAAAAAAAATAATAATTTTTTGAAAAATAAACTTCAAATTACTGTTTTTTTCAAAAACTACCGAAGAAAGGAATATATATCAAGAAAAAAAGTTGTTTGAATTAATTTCCTTTTAAAAGGCCTATTCCACTATTTTATTATATGGCACCACATCAATTTATATAGTTATTTACTCAATCATGATTATCTCGATCCGGATACATTAACGCCTTTCGTACAATTAATTAACATTTTTTGTTGGTGTTTCGTTTTTTGTTTTATGTATATATAATTTGCTGTGGTGCCGTACATTAAAAAAGTGAAAGAGGCTCTTTTAAAGGGAATTAGTTTCTAAACAGTTTTTTTCCCTTGACATTTACTCCTTTCTGCAGTAGTATAAAAAAAGAAAAACGAAACACCAATAACAATTTAAATATTTATTTTACGATAGGCGGTAATCTATCCGGATCAAGGTAAATACCATATATTAAAAAAGTGAAGTGCGCTCTTTTAAAGGACATTCATTTCTAAGCTTTCCTTAATGTCCTTGATATTTAATCCTTTCTTCGGTAGTCTTTGAAAAAATTAACAGCATTGATTTTTTTCGAAAAGTGTTTTTTTTTTACTAGTGAGAATTTCTTTACCAAAAGCCAAACGTGAAGAATAATGTAGTTCATGTTATCGACAATCTACCCAAAAATTGAAAACTCTAAAGGTGGCCTTTTCGATAAAATCAGTTTTCAAAATTTTCAGAAAAGCTGCCGCTATTTTCTCAATTTTGAAAATCTTGATATTTTTCTAAGATCTTTCAATAGAGCTTCGATAGAGTTTTCTTTAACAGCTTACCATTTCTGAATCATTTTTTTTCAGCCAAATGGTAAAAAACGTGTTCTTTTATTTTGAGTGTAGAATAACAAACTTTCATGCCAAAATATTCAGACCTAATGTAGACTGCATTGCATTATTTATGATGGAATAAGTCTCCTACTCTCAATCAAGAAGTTGAATTTTTAACCAAAAATACGACCTCTCAACAAAATCTTCTATAAAACAGTTGAATTTTCAACCAATTAGGAATAATTTAAACCACATAGATGAATTTTTAACAAAAAATATAATTATGGACTTTTAAGCCTAACCAAATAAATTTTCAACAAAATATATATTTTTGCACAAAAGTGTGTGTGTGTGTGGGGGGGGGGGGTATTTAAACTACTTAGTAGAATGTTCAACGTACAAAAATAAATTTTTTACCAAATGGTCAGTTTTCAAAACAAAAAAAAGGATATATTTGCGTTTTCAGTTAAAAAATAATTAATTTTGAAAACAGCTAAATGGTGAAACACGTGTTCCTTTATTTTAAGTGTAGAATAACATACTTTCATGTCAAAATATGCTGACAACCTCATGCAGACCTCATTGCTTGATTTGGAATAAAATCAGAAGTATTTTGTTAAAAATGGTTGAAGATTCGTTATTTTAGTTGCAAATTTTTCTCTTTGGTTAAAAATTGAACTATTTTGTTTAAAAAAAATTGTTTTCTGTTTTTGAACATTCATTTGGTTATTTCGTTGAAAATTTAACTGTTTGGTTTAAAATGCATGTGTTTGGTTTAAAATGTAACTATTTGGTGGAAAATGCAATAAACTTGTCGGCTTGAGGTCGTAGGAATTTAAAGCCTTTTAAATTGAACTAAATGTTTGAAAGCATTTTGGGCTGTGAAGTGTGAAATGTCTTTATTAAAAAAAATGATTTTGGGAACGTATTACACAATGTTGACAATTTTCAGGCTGGGCCGGATTTGTTTGGACATTTTGAAAGACAAATGGAGTCCAGCACTCCAAATTAGAACAGTTCTTCTTTCGATACAAGCACTTTTAAGTGCACCTAATCCTGACGATCCATTAGCAAATGATGTAGCCGAACTCTGGAAAATAAATGAAAGCGAAGCGATACGTAACGCCAAAGAATGGACCCGTAGATACGCCATGGACAACTGATCTCAGTATCGCCAGATTATCAAACGCGCGACGACGATTTGTCATCCTAATCCTTTCCACTGTCACCTAATCTACGCCAGCAGCACTTATGTCCACAATTTTGCCATCAAATGAATAAAACAATTTTTGTAAGCGCAGATTGCATGGGACTACTATTTTCTATATATTATCGAGAAGGACTTGCAAGATTTTCAATAGCGGTGAAAAGAGTGGAAAAGAAGGCAGGTACTCAAGCCCTATGATTTGAAATATTTAGAAATATAATGTTAATAAAATAATAGTAATAATAATGATAATAATAATAATAATAATACCTCTAAGCTCGAGCTCGTCTGATCCTTTTCGCTATTACCATATAAACTATTGAACTACAAATATTTCGCTTGCCGGCGTCGTTCTTCTGACACTAGAGTATGAAATTGTACATAATTTATTTTTCGGTAATTCAAGAAGCATGCAATCTTGGGATAAACGATTTTCTGCATTATAATTTTAAAGACATAAGTCGCGGGCAATGGGGCACTGCTAATTCTCTTTATCTTTTATTGTAAAGTTATAGAAAATGTGTGTGCAAGTACAAATAAAGCACAGCTTCTCGCATGAATCAATTCCACTTTACGATTGATGAAATAGGTTTGAAGTTTGCGCCTGGCTAAAAATTTCTAACAAAATCAAAGAAAATATGAAGAAAAAAACAGCCGAAGATCGTCCTCAGAGTAATTCTTAGCCAGGTTCGGTTCAGAAAGTAATTTTAGAAAAGGAAAAAAGATTTACTTTAGCACTATGATGCATTTTTATTAGATATTTAGATAAGGGCGATAAATAATTGTTCTGACGAGTTTTAAAAGCTTAACTGGTGTGGTGAAATAAAGCGACTTTTTTAATTGACTCCTGGCATCATGAATTTAATCATACCATACCATTTAAGGATTAAAACTTGAAGGCAGAATGTCGATCAAGTTGTAATTGAACTTTATAATAGTTTACAAAGCTTAAGACTTTCAATATGAGTATTTTTAAGTTGGTGAAGACAATGTATTATTGATTGTATCGAGTCGGTGAAATTCGAGTGGTTCGGTAACATTATTTTCTTGATGAGACGCAATTCCAAGTGCAGAAGATCGAATGGTTTTTGAAAGCATACAATATGTAAATTTAATAAACAGTAAGAAAGCACAGTGTACGAGTCTGCATGAATTTGTATAAAGAAATATAGCTACACCTAGACTAAAAAACGAATAACAATTAACAAAGATTGCACTCTTTGAAATGATAGCAATTTTGATAATTGTGAAAATTCAGCAGAATGAAAGGAATCTATCGTTTTCTGAGAGTGTAAGTATGTAATTAAGAAGTAATGACTTCTGTTCAACAAGGGGCGTCTCTCGGATAATCGATAATTTATAAATATCGGAGGCTGTCATTATCATCACCTCGTGCCTTTCCCAAGCAAGTTCGCAAGATCGGAATTTCAGAAAGGAGCTGCGTTTTAAGAACTCGTAATTCCATTAGTTTAGGAAATTCGCAGTATTATTGGATCCATTAAAGATGGAATTGTTGGAACGGAAGAAGCTGGCATTAGGGAAAGACGAAAGTAGATAATGAATAATTGAAAATCACGCATGATGGTAGACCCTCAGAATTTCACATAGCATCGAAATTTTAACAATTTAATTACAACTTTATATTTTGTGTAATATTGTATTGCCTAACACCTACAGTCTGATATTTTGAATCTTAAATGAATTCGAAGTATTCTGTGATAAACCCTATAGCATATCGATAAAATTATTCAAAATTTGCTGAATTCGATTTCACCATTTTTTTTGCAAGATTCTATTTTTTAGGGTACTCGAAATCTTTAAAGACTTGCGGCTTTGTACTCAAAATGAAATCAGGATTCATTTAGGTTCGATAATATGAGAAGGAAAAGTTTCATCCCGAGGGAAATAATTTTAGATTAAGAGTAATTCATTTTTATTATTTACGGATAGCATATATTATATATTATTGTTAATTTATAATAGTTTAATGAAGATTTTATTGGAATTCTGTTTAAGTAATAAGATTTCTTTCGAGGATGAGGCTTTTCAGGGAAGTATGAATTTTGTTTGGTATATTTGTTTGAAATATTTATTACGTTTTGAAACAATAGCAATGGTACTCATTAGTCGATAACACTGTGATGTATGTATACTTCGTCTAATATTAATGGGTAATAAATAAATTAATAAAAATTCCCTTTATAATTATATTTTAAATTTCAATAGTTTTTCGACTATATAGACGAACTGTGCTCTTCTTCAATTGTGACATGATTTCAGTTTAAATTATTGTTTAAATAAATCTGTACTAAGTATTAACAGGGGAAAAAATTTATATGGCAAAACGATTCAAAATCCGTTTAAAAATAATCATTTACAGATTTTAACGTTAAAAGTTAACATTAAAATGCAAACGTTTGATTGAAACTTTATAAAATATTTTTTATTAAAAAATAAATTCATAATAACGTATTTGTTATAAAATATGGTTTCAGTCTTAAATATTCAATTTTAAATTTTCTTAATTAAGAAAAAAAATAATTATTTAATATTTAGCAATATTTGTCTAGCCATTTAAGACGATTAAATTGAAACTATATATATTTTAACTATACAATATTAAACTGAATTGTTTGACATAAAAAGTCTTGAATCCTCAAAATTTGTAAGTGCTTTTAAACTTTGATCGTTATAATTTTGATTGATCTTTTTAAAAAATGTTTCATTCGTAAGTGACATTGTTGAATTTTGGTAGAAAATTTTTGAGTAATTTTGAGAGCTATTTAGAAGGTTTGAGCGGATTAAAAACTAATTTTGAACTTGAAATGATATAAAATAATTTAAACGAAGTGTCTAGTAACAAAATTCGGCTATTCGTACCGAAATTTCAGTGCAATAGCCATAGTCTAATTTTAAACATAATACCGATTTTTGCAGATAAAAAAAAAAGATACTTCATAAAATTTTGAAAGGCTTCAAAAGATTAGAAACATTTTTTTAAATTCTTAGCAAAATGAAAAATAATTTTTTATGTTGGAAAATTATTTTAAGAAAATATTCAGAAAGATTTCAAACGATTTTTTAAATTTTTAAAAAGAATTGGGAAGAATTTGAGATTTCTTTTAATTTACAAGATTTCTAAAAAAATGACGGAAAATTTCGATTCATTTCAAAAGATATTTAGAATTTCTCAACAAATTTTAAATATAAATAAAATTAAAATAACTTTAAGATTTTCAAATAAAATGTTAAAGCTTCCCAAAGATGTTTTAACTATTTAAATTCAAAATAATTTAACTTATATAATCTAAGAAGTTTTCTGTTAAAAAAATTTAATTTTTCGATTTTTAACATTTCTACCTTAAAATTGTTTAATATAATTTATGAAATTTAAAGTTCATTGATTCTTTAATTTAGAGCATTGAAAATGATAAGGTGGATTACATTTTTACAATTTTTGTCTGATTATTTGAACTCATTAATTTATAAAAGTCAAAAAAATTTTATTTTAAAGTTTATCTGCATTTCATTTAAAATCGTACAATTGAATTGAAATGCAACAAGCATTTCCACTTTGAGGGCTTTAATTTGTAGTTTATTTTTATTACTTCTGATGAAAAAAGATGTTAGAAATTGCATTTTTAAATTTGATTGGCAGTGAAAAATGTTTGCGTACCTGGAAAATACCGGGAATTTGTTTCTTAAATTAAAACGGCCACCCTGGAGAAGATACCATCAATTTTCCGATTATGGGTTTACTTCATGCAAATTCTTCAAAAATCAAATACAAATGTTAAAAATAAAAAATTTCTCTCCCAATTCAGAAAAAAAATTGACAGTAAAAAGTTCTTCCCAAAAAATGCCTCATCCAATTCAGAAAAAATTAAAAAGAAAAATTCTCTCCTTTCGAACACAATAATAAAATTGAACATTATCATTCTCCCAATCTATAAAATATTGAAAATCAATATTTCCACCTATTCAACTAGATAGAAATCTTAAAAGTATTAGATACCCTCCTAATTTAACAAACAATGTTTAAAATACAAATATAAAAAATAAACAACTTTCGCTAACAATTAGCAAAAAAATTAAATAGTACAATTGCTTTCCTTTTGTTTTAAATTAGACTTGTGAACTTCAAACGATTCTCTATACATAAATTATAATACATAATATCGTAAAATGGTAAAAAAATTTTAAGGGTTTAATTATGAATCTCCTAATTTGAAGTTACGTTTTTAAATTACAAGTAAAATTTAAAATTTCAATCGGAAGTTTAAATTTGTTTTAATACTAAGGCTTTTGAATCAAAACCGTTCAATTTTTAACGTAAAATACAATTGAAAATAAAAAATTATTTTGTTAAAGTGAATAAAAATGATAAAAACAAAAGTGCCTTTTTGAATTTTCAATCTTAAATAATTAAATCGTGATACTTATAACATATAATGAAGTATTTCTGTCCATGTTTTTATATTTCACTCTTACTACAATTAATACTTTAGATCTCAATTAAAAACCACACGCTTCAATACTCTTAAACTCAAATTAAAAATAGTTTAAGTTTAACGTTCTAAAATATAGCGCGAATAAATCCATGATAAGAAATGTTTCATTATTAAGAGTTCTACAAATTTTTTAATGAAATTCCTTAAAATTGTTGGGAATCTTTTAAAAGAACTCATATGATTTTTTAAAACTGAAAATTCATGTTTTTTTTTTAAGCTTCAAATGCTTATTTGCAATTATCCCCACCCCCCCCTCCCCCCCCCCCCCCCCCCCTCTCCTCCCCCTCCCCCCCCAACCCTGCCTACTCTACACTTATCTTTTGTATCACTGAGGTC
>JAAAKG020000001.1:844078-890671 GCA_010014905.2 Druon quercuslanigerum | reverse complement strand
ACAAATATTTTTTTTTAAAAAAAAAAAATTTTTTTTTTTTTTTAAGATTTAAATTTTTTTTTTCAATTAACCCCCCCCCCCCCCCCCCCCTCTCTTAGTTAAAAATTCAACTTACGTTGAAAAGTGGCATTTTTTGGGTAAATTCAACTGGTTGCGATAACAAATTAAATTATTTTTGGTTGATAGTTAAACTCATGAAAAATTAACTATTTCGCTTCAAACTTAAAACTATTATGGTGAAAATTAATTTTTTTAGTTTGAAAACGTAATTATTCCAGTTGAATATTCCACCATTTTATTTAAAAGTTCATCTCCTTGGTTGAACATTACTTTTTTTACTAAGTATTTAACTTAAATTTATGGTTAAAAATGATATTTTTTAGTGGAAAATTTGTCTTATTTGGTAGAAATTAATATCCTTGGTTGAAAATGTATCCTTTTAGTTGAAAATTCATAACTTTGTTTAAAAGTTTTTTTTTAAATTAGTTTTTTTTAATGAAAGCTATTTCTTCTTTAACTGAAAAAGTAACTATTTCTATTTAATATTTAATCATTTTAGTTATTAAATTATCTTTTTATTTGTAGATTCATGTATTTTATTGAAAGTTCGTCTTTTGGTAGAAATTTATCTTCTTGGTTAAAAATTCAACTTACAGATAAAGATTCCTAACTTTTAGTTGAAAATTCATCGGTTTGGTTTAAAATTCAACCATTCTAGTTGAAAAATCATTTCAATCTAAAACTCATAGGTTTCGTTCAAAACGTTAAAAATTTTTTTTTTTTGCACTGAAAATTGAGCTTTTCCATTTTTGGTCGAAAATAGATATTTTTTTAGATGAAAATTCATCATGAGCCTACAAAATGCATCAGTTTGGTTAACATTTAATTTTTGTAACTGAACATTGTGATAAACTATTACATTTTTGGTTGAAAGTAGACCTTTTTAGTTCAAAATTCCACTATTTGGTTGAAAATCTAACGTCCAAGATTCATAATTTAAGTTGAAAATTCATCTTTTTGGTTTAAAATTCAACCATTCTAGTTAAATATATATAATTTTTGTCTAAAATGTATCACTTTGTTTGAAAATTAACTTTTTAAACTAAAAATGTAACTCTTCCATTTTTAGGCGGAAATTTATCTTTTTTAGTTGAAAATTCAACCATTCTAGTTGAATATTCATAATTTTAGTCTCAAATGCATCATTTTGGTTAAAAATTCAATTTTTAAAACTAAAAATTTAGCGATTCCATTTTTGGTTGAAAATAGATATTTTTGCGTTCAAAATTCAACTGTCCACTCATTCAATCGAAGTTTCAATGTACTTGCTTGAAAGTTACTCTCTTTTGATAAAAATTCATCTTTTTGTATGAAAATTTATCTATTCCAGTGAAAAATTAATTTTTTAAATAGAAATTTAAAAAAATTGAAAATTCGTTTTTTTAGTAGAAAATTAATATTTTTGGTTAAAAGCTCAACTTTTGGTTAACAACTCATTTGTCTTTTATAAAAATTCAATATTCTTACTTAAAAATTTAGAAACTCATGTGGTATAAATACAATTTAATATAGTACGCACATTAATTTTACCTAAATATGCAATAAAATTTAAGTATAAGATACAATTTTTTTACTTATTCAAGTTCATGGACTTTAGAGACAAATTCAAGAAAAGATTAATTATGTTTTTAGTATTAATTGATTAATCGACGGTGCTAATATATTTAAGAATATCTTGTAAGATAATTATAATTAAATTATACATACCTGCCCGGTAAGAACAGAAGAAATCAGACAAATTCAGAATCTGAATTTCCATTAATACACGAATTTTCCTTCATCGAAAGTTCCACCAAAGAGTAGAAAAAAAAGCAAAACCTATTATTTTTAATTGACTTTAAAAAATCTAATGGAAGCGTAATCAGAAAAAAAATGAAGGAATGCAAAAGAAAGAATAGAAAGAATTAAATTAAAATTAAAGTATTCTCTTTAAAGATAAATAAGTTTTTTTTACCTTGCACAATATTATTAAATGAATTTTTTATTATTTATTATATTATTAAATCTATCATTTGTTTAAAAAATGTTAAATATTAGAATTACTCCACCTTTATGGCAAACAAAAAAATTGAAAATTTCAAACTTATATTCCACAGAAAAGAATAGAAACTGTTCATGTGCACATATTTGGTAGACAAATTAGAAAGAATGAAAATAATCGAAAATAAAGCATGTAAGTACGGAATTAAAAATAAACCTTGACAAAATAATTAAAATTGCCAAAGTACTGTTGCGCACAGAGGAATAGAAACTATGTACGTTCACATATTGTGTGGACAGATTAAAAGAAATTAAATTAATCGAAAAGCGGATTAGAGAGAATTAAAAAAGTGAAAAATATTTTCACCTGTATGGAATACCACACAAGTGTCATCGTTAAGGGAATAGAAAAGAATTGGTTTCGGACATAAACCTATTCTTTCTTTGGGCACCTCTCCCGTTGGGAAATTAGCACATTCACCAAATTTAATAATCCTCACTCTTTCGTTTAAATCTGAAAATATTAATTTTTCTCTATTCTTCTCTTCTTAACGAGTGGAAATACTGCGAACCCTGTGTTTCATAACTAAAAAGTTAACAATTCCCTGCTGGAAGTAATAAGATAGAAATCCTATATTTAAAAAAAATTTTGAGTCTTTATGATAGAAAGAGATAGAGAAAATGTATATGACTTTATCTCTTTCTCAATTTAAATTCCCGTGTTTTTTTATATCCTCTTCATTGTCTCATCCTATCAACACTATACCCACACAATTTTTTTACTATCTTTTTTGTCTCTCTTTTTTATCTCCTTTTCTCTAGCTCATCGTATCCTACAAAAGGCAAGCCGTTGTGCCGAGTTCGAAACAGTTAATTAATTTTTTTTTATTACCTAAATTTTTGATGTATTCGGATAGAAAATGATAGGAGTACTCAATCGTGGAAGATAGAGAAAGATTCAAATTTATATTAAAGAGATAAAATGAAGTAAATAAAAAGATAAGGGTGCTCATTAGGGTGGTCTGAAAATGCATGATCGAAACTTTCTAAGTTTTTAGGGATTGAAGAGGAATGCCTACGAAATAAACAATTGATTTGTAACCCCCCACCCCACACACACCACCCCAAATATGACCTAATAATAAAAAAACTATATTTTTACGTGTTATTGTTAAATTTTAATAATTTCTAGCATCTTTTTTAATACGGATAATTACTAATGGACAATTTGAATATCCCTTGTGACTTTTTAAACAATTTTGCGATTGTTTAAATAAATGTATCTTTAAGCTTGTATCTTGTATCTTTATGTATCTTTATTCATTCCCAGAAAATGACAAAAATAATCGTATTTTATAAAGGAAATGTTGGTCATGGTTTAAAGTGGTGATTTTTTTAACATTATATAATTATTCAAACAATTATTGTTTACTTTCAAAATGTCTAAAAATTGAGCCAGAGTTGTCCTTTTTTCTACATTTGGTATCCGATCCTACTTTTCCTTAACGAATTACATAATTTTGATACATTTCCTTTTATTTAAAAAAATTTCTATTTCTTTAAACAATTTTTACTTGCTCAAGCAGTTTTTTCGATAACTTAAAAAAAATCATATCAAATAGAATACATGTAATTATTTTTTGAAAGTATGATGTATAGAAAGAATATATTAACCATTTTTTGTTTAAACAATAATTTTTTGAAAAATATTTTTTAAGATCGCATTTTCTGAATTGAACACAATATTGAATGATTTCGAGGACTAGTAAATTCTATTGAAAACCTTATGTCATTTTTTAAACATTTTTTATTCCTTAAGCAGTTTTATATTAAAGAATGTGAATTACTACTATAAAATAGAACACATCATTATTTTTGTAAATATAGACGGACAGAAATTTCGGGAGTCCGAGACTTTAAAGGACGTAAAAATTGTATCTTTAAAATCACGCGCTTCGGTGAATTAATATCTTGAAATTTCTGTCCGTTTATATTACTATACATTTTTTTTTGTCTTTCCGTTTGTCATCTTGGTATTAATAAAATACCTTCAAATGCCATGATAAAATATCATGTAAATCCATTTTGCATGCATTCTAATTACAACGCTGATCACAAAACATTATTTTTTAGCCAAAGGTTGTCATTTCTCGTTATCAATTTAAATGAAATTTGAAGAAAAAAAACAATAATTACATAAACAATGACATAAAGCTTTTAGCAGAATTTAATACTCCTCAATATCATCCAACATCATGTTTAATTCATAAAGAGCGATTTTTAAAATGTTTGGGGGAGGGGAGTTTATTAAAATAATCCATTTCATTTAAAAAGTTAAAAAATGGTTAATATACACTATATGGTTTATACACTATACAATCAGAAAAATAATTGTATGTTTTCCATTTTATTATTTGTTTTAAAAGTTTTTGAAGGAAACCTGCTTTACCAAATAAAAATTGTTTACATAAATAGAAATTTATTAAACATCGGAATAAATGTATCGCAATGATTTTATTATTCAACAAAAAGTAGCATATGATACCAATTCGATAAAAAAGTTGACATCCCTGGCTCACTTTTTACATATTTTGAAAATAAACAATAGTTAATATAATTTATAATAATTTAAAAAAAAATGACTCCAAACAATGATAATTCATAAAATACGATTATTTTTTACATTTTTCAGGTGAAAAAATAGTTTAAATTATTCCTGAAGTAACTTTCAACGAGGAATTCAATGGTGACCTTTATTTTGATCTTGACGATTACCTTCAAAGTTTTTCCAAGGTCAACTTTTTTTCTTAAAGGGGAACCCCCATTTTTACATCGGCAATCGATAGAGAGGGAAAATTTGCGTCCAAATATGTACCCAGGTCATAAGTAAGTTGTGACCTTCAAGGTCATTTAAACTTAAACAAGGTCTGTGTGCCTCTAGGACGTAAGGCATGTATGGCTCTATCGATTGCCGATGGGGTTTCCACTTTTAAAGACATTTGACCTTGAAAAAACCTTGAAGGTCACTCGGAGATCATTTAAAGTTATACAATATCTGTTTAACTCTGGGCATAGAAGCTTTTCAATTTTTTTCGTAAAGAGCCAAGTTACTAACTTTGATAAGGTGTATTCAGTAGTCAACTTACGCATGACTGACGAGGACTTTCAATATCATTTGAAGGTCAAATTTTTCCATTGAAGGCCTTTTTTTACATCAGCTATCGATAGAGCGCGAAATTTTACGCTGAAAATTACTAAGTTACTTCAAGAATGACTTTGACCTCTCTGAAAATATCTTACCTGAGGAAACATTCAGCCGTCCCAGGACTTGTGACATCCTGTATATTTCAAAAAATTGAAATTGGACTTATTTAAAATTCCATTTACCATGTGAAAATAAATTTGTGATATTTTAAGTGATTGTACAGATTTTTATTTTAAAATCTTTGTGAAATTCCCGATTTTTCCTGTCCCCAGGAAATTACAGGTCCCTGAATGTTCTAATATAATTTTCAGGGGATGATAGCATGCAATCGATATCGATTTGAGTTCAAAATTACAGTTTATTGTTGTCTTTGTATGGACTAGTATAGTATTATTACCATATACACATTCAATAGCTCGCTTACTTGTATCGTAACTTATAATACATTCACAAACATTGATAAAGACAGTCATGATATTTGTAGCTCGATACCATGACCTTGAAGCTACAACGCAAGCTCTATTATTTATAAGGTTTAATTACTCTTATGTCGCACAAGTGCGGGCATTCAGAAATTTGCTTCAGCGCTTTTTTTATACCCAAATAAAGTCAAATGAATTAATTCTCTTTAGATTACAAACTGACTTAGAATGATCATTGATCGTCGACGTAGCTGTCCTCGATGTAAAATTTAAATCGAGTAAAAAAAAAATTATTCTGTAGACTTATTATATAATATATCTGTGATTCTGTAATGATAAATCAGTTCTAAATTCTCCTTTCAGAAACGTATTATATATTGTACAACAAATATTTTTTCTCCATAGTAAAAACGATACGATCCTATAACTCTTATCCAAACACACTATATAACGCAATTTTTTAGGAAGGAAAGGAAAGACAATTGGGGATTTAAACATGTTATGCGACACCATCGGTCCCTACTGAACTAACAAGTATGGTCGTCATGAGAATCAGAAATATACGTAAAAACATATCGCTTAACTTTAATGGTTGTCCATTTTAATAAATAAATGCTGTCATAAGTAGCTCTCTTCATTATAACATCTCTGAGTTGATAATTATTTGTTTTAAAAATGGATTGCTCATGGCGGCCACGTTTGTTACGGCGCCGCAGCGCCCCTTTTGGCGCGACGGACGTTTTCTTCCCCAACAGTTTTTCAGAAAATGTGTCTTCGTAGGTGATTAGTTTTGAAAGCTATTTGAAATACAAAATATGACATATATTCTTTTTTTCAATATCAATATGGATTTAGAAGAGATGATCACATAAGATTATTAAACCGACAGGTTTTCGCATTTGCGGCCGCACTTGTTAAAATAGGGTTAAACGCGTTCAGTCAGGGTGGCTTGCGATGGCTGAGTATGTTTTTTTTTGTTATTTATAATATATATTTCATTCTTAGCATAGTGACTAGATAAGTTTCAGCCACCCAACTATACATCTTGTTTGATCCCATATATTTTACTCATTTACGTTCCAATGCTCATCGAATATATTATATGTACGGATAAACTTTCCATGCCAAAGTTCATTACTCTTATATATTCTTACGTATAACCGACTAATTTTTGAGCCTATTATCCAATATCACTTCATGGCTTCTCATCTCCTGTACTAGTCTAGATAGATAATGTACAATCGATTTTTTTTCTCTTTTTACTAGCCCTCTTGTATGTACACAGAATGTGTGTGCACTCCTCGTAAACTCTTTAATTCTATATTCTGTGATATGCAGTATTTTTATTCCCCTTGCGTTCATTGTTTCCTGCCTTCGCATCGATGCGTTCTCAAAATTCTCACCGGAACCAACTCAAAAATATATTCTTCCTCAACTTTTTAACTTTTACACAGATACCAATCCAGAAGAAAAATTATAGATCCAAAATGGGAAAGTAAAATTTGGTTTCTTTTATCACGGTGGGACTGAATCAACTTTAATTTCAAGGCCCTTACATACAGTAGTAGACCTTTTGCTTTTTGTCGATTAACTATTCAAATTCGATAATAAAGTATTTATATTCAAGAGTTTTTTTTATCATACAGTAGTTAATAAAGTAGACGATATTTATTAGAGACTTTAGGGTTCAAAATACGTTCAAAACAGGTAAAATAGGGTAATCGTTTATGAAAATAAGGGAATAAATGCTTTTAAATTAAATTAATATATTAGGTAACATGCAATTCAATATGAAACGCTTTAAATTTTTAAGATTTTATGTCGAAATATATTACATGTTCAACAAAATAACTGAATTTTCAAACAAAGACGAATTTTCAAGAAGAGTTGACTTTTCAAGATACAAAATTATTATTAAATTTTATAAAACCTTCAAAGAGAGAAGATACATTTTCAAAAGCTAATATAATTTTCAACAATTCAGTTGAATTTTCGTCGAAAAAATATGACGTTTCAACAAAATAATGGAAATTTCAACTAAATACAGGAATTTTCAACTTACAAAGATAAATTTTTAACCAAATGCTCGAATTTTCAAACAAAAAAGATTAAACTTTAACCCAAAAGCAGTTGCGCTTTCAACCAAAAGACTAAATTTTCAAGCCAAAAAGCTAAAAGTAATAAAAGTTAGTTAAATTTTTAACTTCTGAAGGTGAACTTTTAACAATAAATATCATTTTCAAATAAGAAAGGTGAATCTGCAACCAAATAGTTGAATGATTAAAAAGATTTATTTTCAACAAAACAGTTTCGTTGCAAACGAGATAATTTAACTTTTAATCGCCAAAGATAAATTTTAAACAAAATAGTTGACTTTTAGAAACATTTTCAGAGCCAAAAAAAAATGTAGAAGACATTTGAATTTTCAACCAAAAAAGATGAATTTTCAATAAAACAGTTGAATTTTCCACCAAAAAATATAGCTTTTAACCAAATAATTGAATTTTTAACCAAATAGTTCAATACCATGTCAAAGAGATGAATTTTTATAAAACGGTAGAATTATCAATCTGAAAAGATGATTTTTCAACGAAAAATACAATTTTCAACCAAGAAACATGAATTTTGAACCAAGAGACGAGTTTGAACCAAAACAGTTGGATTTGCTCGCTGAGTTCTATTATTTTCGTTCTCATTTAGGAGAAAAGAATTAAAAAAAGGGAAAGATTCTTGCAAATAGGGAAAACAAGGAATTCTTTAAAGAAGGAAAAAGAGGAGAATATTGGAAGGAGCCTGCAGTCCGCTATTATTAACGACGATGTTTATTTATTATTGTCACTTTTAATATAATTTTTCCATTAAAAGTTCAACCAAATGTCGAAAAATGTCACAAACTACAATGAAAACCGTGGTAAACGTAATTTGTTGCATTTTTTTTTTAATGTCAATAAAACAATTATATTGAACGTGAAAATAATCTATATTCACTGTCGCTTATAATAAATATTATTTATGTTATGAACTGATGTATGAAAAACATTCTTATTGAATATAAGCTGTTTAACTATTGAAAACAGTTTAACTTTTTTCGTATTAAGTATCGAAATCAACTGTTCTCTAAAAGGGTTCGTTGGATTTTTTTTGCTTTTTGGTTTCTAAATGTCCATATGCTTATAGACTCTTGCAACTAAAGCTGGTTCAGCCCTACCGATGTGAGTGGTTCCGATATTGAAATTAATTTCTACAAATGAAATAGAAAATTTCTTTCCAAAAAATAGGAGATTAACACTCTCAATTTCTATACTAAACTTATTTTTTTACAAATAAGATCAAATTGTCCTAATTTTAATGAAATATTTGGAAAACTTTTACGATCTGAATAAAATAAATGATCTAATCGACGATGAGTAACATTTAAACAATCACAGAGGAGTTCAACTACTTTCAAATTGAAGTACAGCACTGAATGTACCATAGTCTCAACACAATGCACTTCGGGTGGTTAGGCTTGTAGATAATGAAACATGAAACCTGGAAAAGGTGTTTTCGGAAAATTTGCTAACGAGTAACGACAAAATGAAATTGACCTTTGAAGAAAGTGTGCTGTACGGACATCGGCGTAATTTGTAAGTTTACCATACTTTTCAATCGGTACTTTATATGTGCTGTTGTTACATATTAGAATTATTATATCTTATAAAAGCGTGAGAAATAAATGGAGATCCAAATATCAAGTTGTATTTATAAAGGTCACCAGATCTGATAAAAATTGATTCAATACTCAAAAGAGGTTTAGAGAATTTAGATTTCAAAATTGGGCCAGTCCACGACTCGTCCTCACACCTTTTATTTCGAATTAAGGAGTTCAAAGATATTCATAATTCGTTAATGAAGTGGTCACTTCAAAACAAGGCTATTGTTTATTCATGGGATGCATAATCTCATCCTGAAGCAGGTCCATATAAGGGTTTATCCACAAACTACGTTACCAATTTTGGGAATTTTTTACCCCCCCCCTCCCCACCCCATTGTTGACAACCGTTGATTTGGTTATGATCAATTATGTCGCTAATATATCTATACTGCTGTGTATTAAATTTTTCAACTAAGAAAGATACATTTTTAACCAAGAATATTAATTTACTACCAAAAATTACGACTTTTTTAAAAAAAATTCAGGAATTCTCAACTAAAAAGTTGAATTTTTAAATGAAAAAGATGAATTTTTTAACAAAAAGATTAAATTCTACTAAAAAAACGATTTTTTAACAAAATTCAAGAATTCTAAATAAAAAATTTGAATTTTTCACTCAAAAAGATCAATTTAAACAACAAAAATTACACCCGAAAAAAACGGACTTTAAGTAAAATTCAAAAAGTTGTAAGAAAAAATTTTAATTTCACTTAAAAAAGATAAATTTTTAAACACAAAAATATTAATTTACTACCAAAAATGACGAATTTTTAACAAACTTTAGGAATTCTCAACCAAAAAGTTGAATTTTTAAACAAAAAGAATAATTTACAAATAAAAATATGAATTTTTAATCAAATTCACGAATTCTCAAACAAAATGTTGAATTTTAAATAAAAAAGTTGAATTTTTAACCAAAAAAGATGAATTTTTAAATAAAAAGATTATATTTATTGACAAAAAGACGAATTTTTAATAAAATTCTAGAGTTTGTAATCAAAAAGTTGAATTTTTAACAAAAAAGATGATTTTTTAAAGAGAAAGATTAATTTACTACCAAAAAGATGAATTTTTAACAGAATTCAAGATTTCTAAACCAAAAATATTACATTTTCAATTTAAAAATCAGAATTAAAAAAAAATTTATTTATTACATAAAAAAAAAGGAATCTTCAATAAAATTCTAGAATTCTCAACCAAAAAGTTGATTTTTCAACGAAAAAAGAGGAGTTTTTAAACAAAAAGTTTAATTTATTACCAAAAAACACGATTTTTCAATACAATTCTGGAACTCTCAATCAAAAAGTTGAATTTTTAACTAAAAAAAAAATGAATTTTTAAACAAAAAGTTTTATTTATTACCAAAAGAGGCAAATTTTCAATCGAATTCACGAATTCTCAACCAAAAAGTTACTTTTTCAACTAAAAAGGATTAATTTTTAAACCAAAAGATTAATTCACTTCCAAAAATAACGAAGTTTTAACAAAATTAAAGAATTATAAAAAAGAAAAACTCGAATTTTTAAACAAAAATATTAAATTACTACAAAAAATACGAATTTTAATGAAATTCAAGAGTTCTTAACCAAAATGTTGAATTTTCAACTAAAAACATAAATTAAAAAAACAAGATTGATTTTCCACCAAAAACATTCATCATATCTAAATGTATTAAAAACGTTACCATCTGTAACCCCCTGTAAAGTGCTAACGTAGTTTATGAACGATCTTCTCCTAAGGACGAGTCGTGGCTCGCTCAAAAATTGCCACCTGATGCCTTGAGCGATCGCCGCTTTTGGATCTCCACAGAGTCGCGAAGCTTAATTTACAACAATGTGATTTCAGGCCTTAAAAATCTTATATCCTACTGAAGGTGAAAAAAGTTATGTTCTAGATGACTCAATATGCGCCATTAATTTGTAACGATGTACTTTGGCATTGAAATTTTATCAATTTCTTGGAATCTTGCTATCCGCACCGTTGCATACTTCTTGATATTCAAGCAGAATAGCTTAGATTTTGAATGTTTTCAGCAAAAATAGAGAAAACTTAGATTATAACGATAAGACGATTGTATATTTAGAAGAGCATCGCTGGCTTCGCGACTGATATTCTAAAATCCATAGAAAATTCGTCGATCGTCAAAAACGCATAAGCACGATTTCAATTTGCTTTTCTAGGTTCAATTAGCTCTTCTAGATACGTGACAATCGAAATTTTTCATCACGAGGCTCACGACCGACCTTTTTAGTTAGGTAGTAATAATTATTAGTAAAAATTAACAAATATGGGCACCGAGTCTCAAGCATCGCTTAGTTTAAAGGTAAAAGATTAAATGAAGGAATGTATAGGTCAAGTCTCCGAAAAGTGAAGAGACCTTTCGAAAGTTTACATTAGTAATAATGTAATTTACAGTTCCAGCCCTGCTCTAAACGTTAGTAAAGAGCTTTGTGCTATTTATAATCATGTGCATTGCATCTATCATCTTCCTTGGCGCATATAACTCAATGCGACTCTTAACGGCAGTTCTTTGTAATTAACGCAGTGCTTGTGCTTCGGACTTTAAATTGAATGATTTCGATCCTCAAAGGGGATGACGCCTTATCACAAAAATATCTTCTTCATCAATATAAATACAATAATATAGGTAAAGATTAATTCAACCCCCGGCTACAACCAAATTTCAACTAAATAATTTACAGCCTCGAGTGCATGAATAAGCTTAGAAATGGCATCGTTGATATCTGAGATTTAGGGTGTCTACTCAAAACCTGGACGAAAATTCCCTGACAATTTCACATTTTTTGAAACAAGTTTAATATAAATAAAGCAGTTCTATTCTATTTTAAACCAAGAATAGAATTGTTAAATTTTCAACCAAAGTGATGAATTCGCATATAAATTAATGAATCGTCAACTGGAGTAAATTACTTTTTTAACAAAACAGATGAATTTTTCAATAAAAAATTAATTTAAAAAAAGAACGAATTTGTAACAAAATAGTTAATTTATGAACCAAATTGATGAAGTTCCAACTCAAATGATTAATCTTCAATAGGGATAACGTTGAATCTTGACTAAAAAATAGAAAAATGGAATAGTAGTGACATTTGCAGTTGAAAAAAAATTAATTTTGAACAATAAAAAAGGGTTTTTGACAAAGCACATGATTTTTAAACCACATAATTGAATTTTAAACCAAAAAAGATAAATTTTTTTATTTAAAAACGAAATAATTAAATTTTCAGTCAAAAAACTAATTTTTAACAACCAAAATTTTAACAAAATAGTTTAATTTTCAACTAAAGTGATGTATTTTCTACTAGAATAGTTAAATTTTAAACCAAAAAGATGACATCAACCAACACTTGAACAGTTAAATTCTCAGATTGATAAGTTAATGTTCGACCAAGGATATAAATATATAACAGGAATATTTAAATCTTCAGTTAAAAAAATTTAATTTTTAATCAAAAACAGTTGAAATCAACCAAAAAATACGAATTTTCTACCAAGAAATATTTTTTAGTCAAGATGGAGAAAAAATGTCGAACTGTCTAATTTTAAACAAAATACTTAGCTAAATTTTCAATTAAAAAAAAATTAATTTCCTAAAAAGTAGTTTAATCCAGTAATACTACGCTACTTTGAAAAATGAAGAAACACTGTTATTTAATTTTATATTAGAAATTTAAAGAAATTTAATCACATTCTCAAACAAATTCCCTGACAACTTACGGTTTTCCAGATAACTAGACACCCTCAGATTACCTAAAATCTAAGATTGCGAAGAATTTAACAGTCTAGAAGACATTCAGGCGTCTTTCGTCGTTTACTTGAAGCACAAGTACCTGTAAGTAAATAAGCGAAGAAAAATATTTGCGCCGCTGCCGTTAGAGGTCACATTGATCGATAGAATATTTATAATTTTAATGTCCTTGTATAAATAATACCTGGATAAATATTTAGTAACATCTGTCAGGCTTCTCGAGTGGCCTAATTCGAGTCTACTTATTGTAAGCAGGAGCTGGTGGTTGCGTGGGACGTTCCGAATTGAAATACAAAACAATTCATGTGGAACAACTTGTACAATGAAGTTATGTATAATACGGTAGTGGATGGCAGATGTATTGTCTGTTCACTACGTTTTGTTTTTGGCCAGGCAACTGAACTCTTTATATGTACACCGGAGATTCCTGACCAGTCAACAGCCTAAACATTGATGTGGGCATCGTCTTCATTAAAATCTAAAAAAGATAAGGATAATTGATTATTACATGCACTTCACGAAAAATTGATATTTGAAAAAATTGATGATTGATGGATCTACTGGGATATAACATCTAGAGCAATGCTCGAAATGTATCGCCAGTGGCGCCGTCTAGAATTTTAGACTGTGGCGCCATCCAGATTTAAATCAAAGATGGTATAAGAACTTCGTATTTAAAATTCCCTTACTTCTCTACGGGCAATTTTTCCCTTTTCCCTGCCAATTTTAGCTTAAAGGTTCAAATTTATTTATATATTAGAACAAAAAAAGATGACTTTTCTACCGCGAAAGATGGTTTTAAATTTTAAAATGGCGAATTTTACGCAAAATAGTTGAACTTTCGATAAAAAAAGATGAATTTTTAACCAAGTTGATGAATCATCCTAAAACATGAATTTTTAACCGAATGATAGAATTTTCAAACAAAAAGATTAAACTTTAAAGAAAAACAGTTTCATTTTCAACATAATAATTGAATTTTCAACATAACAGTTAAGTTTTCAGCATAATAGTTGAATTTTCAAGCTCAAAAGTCGAAGATTTTAGAAAAAATTGAATTTTATACTAAAAGATAAATTTTCAACAAACAAATAAAATAAATTTTTAACCAAATAGTTGCTTTAAACAAACTTTGAACTTTAAACAGAAACAGTTTCATTTTCAACATAATAATTGAATTTTCAACATAATAGTTGAATTTTCAAGCTCAAAAGTCGAAGGTTTTAGAAAAAATTGAATTTTACACTAAAAGATGAATTTTCAACAAACAATTAAACAAAATTTTTAACCAAATAGTTTCTTTAAAAAAAAACTTCGATTTTTAAACAAAAACAGTTTTCGTTTTCAACGTAATAATTGAATTTTCAACATAATAGTTGAATTTTCAAGCTCAAAAGTCGAAGATTTAAAAAAAATTGAATTTTATACTAAAAGTTAAATTTTCAACAAACAAATAAAATAAATTTTTAACCAAATAGTTGCTTTAAACAAACTTTGAAGTTTAAACAGAAACAGTTTCATTTTCAACATAATAATTGAATTTTCAACATAATAGTTGAATTTTCAAGCTCAAAAGTCGAAGGTTTTAGAAACAATGGAATTTGACACTAAAAGATAAATTTTCAACAAACAAATAAAATAAATTTTTAACCAAATAGTTGCATTTACAACAAATAGCTGATCTTTTGGTCAAAATAGACGAATTTTGAAGAGTAAAGTTGAAATTTTAAGCAAATAGTTTAATTGTCAACTTACAAAGATGAATTTTCAACCAAATAGTAAAAATTTTTAATGGAAAATTATTCAAATTTAACCGAAAACTGTTACATTTTTTAAACAAAAAGTCGATTGTTTTAGAAGACAGTTGAATTTTCAACGAAAACAGGAATTAACAAGAAAAAATGTAATGATATTTAAACAGAAGGGAAAAAAATCTTGAAAAAATAAGTTAAATTGCCGATCAAGCAGTTGAATTTTTTACAGAAAAATTTAATTTTCAAAGAAATAGTTGAATTTTCAATTACAAAAAAATAAATTTTCAACAAAATAGACAACTCTTAAAGCAGAGATATGAAATTTAAACTAAAATAATAAATTTTCAATAAAAAAAAAACGAATTTTCAACAAATACAAATTTTTCATCCAAGAAAGAAAAAAAACATCATCTAAATTGTCGATTTATCAAGATAAACAAGGAATTTTCTGTGAAACAGATTAATTATCAATTAAAAAAATATATGTTAAAAAAGCGTTAGTTTTCAACCATATAGTAGCATTTATAACCAAAAAAATGAAAACTTCATACTAAGAAGATTAACTCAATTACTCAATTTTCAACAAAAAATAGAAAAGTTACATTTTTAGTTAAAAAATTAATTTTAAACAAAAAAAAATCGAATTTTTAAGTGCATCAGTTGAATTGTATACCAAAGAGATGAATTTTTAAACAAAATAATAGAAAAATGATTAAAAATAGTTACACCTTCACTTAAAATAAATTTTAACAACAAAAAGTAAAATTTTTAAAATAATAGTTATATTTTTAACAAAGTGATGGATTTTCGAAAAAAATTATGAATCTTCATTTGGAATAGTGAAATTTTAAACAAAAAAGAAACATTTTTAAATACAATGATGACTATTTAACTAAAATACTTAACTTTTCAACGAAAAATATTAATTTTTAAATAAGAAGATTAATTTTCAACAAAAAGGGCAATTTACCAACAAAATACATGAATTTTCAACGAAATAGTTAAATTTGTAACAAAAATGACCAATTTTTAAATCCAAATAGTTCAATTTAAAACTAAGAAAGATGAATTTTCATCCAAGAAGATTAATTTCTATTCAAATAGATAATTTTCCAACAAAATACAACAAAATAGTTCAATTTTCAACTGTAATAGTTACATTTTTAGTATAAAAATTAATTTTCAGCCAATGACAAAATGAATTTTCAATAAAATTGCACAGTTTACCATTAAAGAGATGAATTTTCATTTAGAATGATGAACTTTTAATTAAAACATTAATTTTTAACAGAAGATTTTAACTTTTAACCAAGAAATTAATTATTCATAAAAAATAATAATTCTGAAGACACTAAATGTGACACTAAAATAAAAAAAGACTAGAATTTTTAATTTAAAAAAATTGAATTCAACCGAAAAAGACGACCTTTCAACATGAACTGAAATTTTAACTATGAAAGATTTATCTGCCAGGATAGAGAAAATATTGTAAATAAGCTAGTAAATTTCTAACGAAATACATGCAGTTTCACCAACATACTTGAACTTTCAACTAAGAACGATCCATTTTAAACCAAAAAATAGAATAGATAAATTTTCATTTGAAAAAATAAATTTTAAACCCAAAAAAAGTTCCAGGTTTTTTCAGCTATATAAGAAATCCCTGGCAATTCCAGGTTTTCCAGGTAGGATAAACACCTTTTCGTACTCAGCCCAAGATTTCCAAGATTTTTTACGAATGCTAGATTGTTGAGAGATTACCAAGAGGTCTCTTAAGATTTCCCGTGAAACAATTTGAGATTTTGTACTGAATAGCGCCTCGCTTTTACTTGATTTCCAGGTTTTCCCTGACCTACGGGTCCAACCTCTAAATTTCAAGAGAGGATAGATAATTTAAATTTTGGTAAATACCTCGCCGACAGAAGTAGCCAGAAGATTGACAATCTTCTCGTGCGGCACGGCGACGACGCTTTGGTTATTAATTTCAATAATCCTATGTCCAACTCGTACACCGCCCCTTTCAGCGATTCCTCCTCTTAGTAAACTACATATAACTCCATTCTGTACACTAAATCCTAGCTGATATTTTGTGTCGGGTCTCTTGATTTTGACCTCAACAACGGGCGCGCACGGCACAACAGTTAACTTGACGACAGTTTGGTTTTTAGAGTTTTTTATGTAAGTCTGGCACGTGGAAAGAGGCAGACCGACCAACGAGACACCGTTGATTGCGATTATTTGATCACCAATGTTCAGCTGGCCGCAGCGCGCGGCAGCGCCGGCCGGTGCTAAATTTGCTATTACAACGGTTGGTAGCATCGAACCCCACCCTGATTCTACGATCACTACACCCAGGATTTCACCTTTTGCCTTTGGTACAACCACCTGTAACAAAAAGATTTAAAAGCACTCTTACTCACAGTTCCAAGCCATCCTGGAAGAAAATGTCCAGATAAATTTGCATTTTTTCAAACAATCGACTCGTACTATGCATACAATACTAAAAACATAATTAATCATGTCTTGAATTTGTCCCTATAGTTATTGAATTTGAATAATTCAAACACATTTTTACTTTATTTCTTTACACTTGAAATTCAGTACATATTCAGGTAAAATGATGTGGGTATTCTAATAAATTCAATTTTAACCGCTTTAAATTTCCAACTTTTCAAGTAAAGATATTGAATTTTCAACAAGAAAAATGAATTTTTAACGAAATAGTTGGTTTTTTAACTAAAAAAGAACAATTACATTTTCAGTTAAAGAAATAAATTTTAAAAAAAACAAATTTGTATCCAAAGAGATGATATTTTAACTAAAATGACGACTATTCAACTGTAATATATTATTTTAAACCAAAAATATTAATTTATAAACAAATATTTGAATTTTGAATCGAAAAAGGACAGTTTTCATCAAAAAATTGAATAGTTGAATTTTCAGTTGAATAAATTATTTTTCCAACAAAAAACAAACCAATTTTCAACCAAAGTGATGAGTTTCCAATTTAAAATGACTAAGCTTGAACTGCAACAGATTAATTTCAAACCAAAAAGATCAAATTTAAACAAAAAAGTTTCATTTTCAACCTAGTAGTTTTATTTTCACAGAAAACAATTAATTTTCGACCAAGAAGATTAATTTTCAAATAAGAAGATTAGTTTTCTGCCAAGTAAAACAATTTTTAACAAAATACATGAATTTGAAAGTAGATAGTTTTATTTTTCACTAAAAAACACAACTTTTCAATCAAATAATTTCATTTGGAACTAAAAAATATTACATTTTCAAGCAAAAAAATTAATCTTCAACCAGAGATAAATTTTCAACTAAAATAATGGATTATTCAATTAAAATAGTTACAGTTTCAGTTTAAAAAATTTGTTTTACCAAAAAAATACTACAATAATTTAGAAAAAATAATTAAATAAAGTAATATAGCCACATTTACAATGACAATTCCAGGTTTTTGCGGTAGGTCAGACATCCTAGTGGATGAATTTTGAGAGATATATATAGTTCCAATTTTTACAGATGGAAAAGTACTTTGATTGATAACGTTTACAAATTACTTTACATTAAACATAGCAAAAAACAATTTTGACTTCTTGAACGTATGTACATAATTTTGCAGACATGTTTCTAGATTACAATAGGTACAATATGAACAATGCACCTCGCTCAAAAATGTGTTTGTTTTTCCTTTAAATAAAAAGAATCTGAAAGCCTTCCGAATTCAAAGCTATGCTATATTTATTCTAAATTTTTTTCAATAGATAGAGGACAAGACATCGCAAAAACAGAGGTTTTCGGCCTCCTTTTTCAAGCGTCGACTTTCATCTATTCCCAGAAAGCGGCCGATGTTAGGAAAAATCTCAAAAAAATGCACAGATATTCTTTCAACCAAGATTCATAAATATTCAATAATTTACTTTTTCAGTGGAGTTTTTTTTACAAATACTTTATCTTGCAACAAAAAAAAAAAAGATAGAAAGCCGTTCGACGCAGTTCAATCATTGAATTTACGATCAAATAATTCTTACGCAAGAACACTGTAACCTTTTGGCGACAATAGTAACCCCGTAAGAGCTATTTTATCGTAAATTTAATTATTTAACTGCACACGCTTCACAAAACTGCGCATGTGGAGACATGAAAAACGTCTTCCTACCGTTATTTGTTCTCAAGATAAGTTATTTGTAAATAAATCATCGCAAAAAGTAAAATTATTCATTATTTCGGAATTCACAAAAATGTATTGCATTAAAAAAATGTTGAAAAAATGTCTGGGAATTTTTTCAGACTTTTCCTAACGTCGACCTAGTGCTGGGAATAGGTGAATATCTACGTTAGGGAAAATTCAAAGATATTCTGTCAACATTCTTTAATGCAATAAATTTTTCAACATTCTAAAATATTCTATAATTTACTTTTTACGGGGACAAGGTGGCAATTCACAGGAAGATTTCCAATTCTGGCATTTTCCGGTTTTTTTCAGTCAACCAAAAGATGAGAGATGATTTTTCAGTTAAAATGATGAATCTTCAACAATAACAAAATAATTTTTAACAAAAGAGTTTAACTTTCAACCAAGAAGTCTAATTTTTAACTACTGGAAGTACTTTCTTCATCTAAAATTTAGAAGAGGGAACTTTCAAATTGTGACAAATTAAATTAAATTCTTTTCTTCTAAATCTGAGTGATAATTCTTTTTAAAAATAGCCGTTCCATGTCAAAAATTTCCCATTTTCAAGCGAAATTCTATTTCTTTACGGAAACTCGCTGTCCTAAAATAAAAACGATAACTATGTCATAAAATTCCCTGTTCCAAGTTAGGATAAATGAGAAGTGAGCTAAGAAGACTTGATAAATCCATTTCTTGAAAAAATTATTGTTTCTGTATGTTTGAAATGTCATCAATTCGATTATCAGACTTAAGTCAGCGAAAAAAATATGACAGAGAAAAAAATTGGAAAAGTTTTTTCTTATAATGGAAAATAATAAACATTCAATAATAAATTACGATTTAATTAGAGCAAACTGAGATAATTTGAAAATTCTGCGACTGTAGGGAAAGTAGAAATCACTTTTCTAAATTGAACAAAATTATTAACACAATGAAAACTTGAATTTTTCTGCGATCAAAAGTAATTAAATGTCCGGTCTTTTCCCGATTTCTCGGTCAAGTCAGTACTCTGCATAATTTATTTACAAATACTTTATCTTGAGAACAAATAAAGATAGGAAGCCGTTTGATGTCTCCACATGCGCAGTTTTGTGATGCAAGTGCAGCTCAATAATTAAATTTATGATAAAATTGCTCTTAGACAAGAAGAATCTCACATTTTAGGGATAATAGAATCTCCAGAAACAAGTACTGTTTCTTTTTTTCCCTGAAGTTTTGCCCTCTAACTATTGGCAAAAACTTTTTAGAATAAAAGTGAACATATCGTTGAATTCGGAAGACTTGAAGCTTTCAGATTCTTTTTATCAAAAGGAGTGAGGGGCGCCAATTTTTACCCCCAACCTTAGTTTATTTTATAGTTATTTAATAAAGTCGATGGTCTTCCCTAATTTTTTATCACGATCCAATAAATAAGAAAATTTAACCATTTTGGAAAAACAGATGTGAAATTACCTCTTTTTGCATTTCTTTTTTCGCAAACATCTGGAGTTCATCTCCAAAAATTTCCTGTGAATTCAGAACCTCCTGATAGTCCATCTCCTTCACAAAACTATGATCTTCAATCCCATTGGCCTTGAGAAATTCCATGTAGGCTACTTGAAACGCTTGCCCTATGCTCTGTGCAATGAACTGAGCCTCTTCACTCTCAAAAACATGGCAAATCATTTTTGGTGTTCTGTTGATTTTGGGTGCTTCCTCCATTTCATGTGGCACAAACCGCCTTCGAGCCATGAGGACAACCAGATCCCCAATATCGGCTATATAGGATATTGTTCTCAGAGCATGATCCATCATGATTTCTTTCAAATCCGTATTCAAAACCATTATCTTCTCCGTCGAGATGAAGAGGTCGACTTCTGTACTTGGTTGCGTTTCTCCATCTGGTGCCTGATGAAAAATAATCATATCAACGGTGGATTAGAATAACTTCAGAAAATTGTTGATTAATTTGAACAGAAACTAGAGAGGTGTGAAAATTGAAACATAATAATTTACAAAAATCATTTCAGATTCAAAAAAGTTTCATG
The DNA here is from genome assembly GCA_010014905.2 of Druon quercuslanigerum. Taxonomy (NCBI): domain Eukaryota; kingdom Metazoa; phylum Arthropoda; class Insecta; order Hymenoptera; family Cynipidae; genus Druon; species Druon quercuslanigerum. The sequence goes on along the minus strand of JAAAKG020000001.1, from coordinate 869,571 downwards.
TACAGTTTGATAAGTTTTCTTCGACACCTTTTTACTTTCAACAAAAAACCTGAAGATTTCACTTACCAAAGCCTATCAAAAAGCAGCGTGTGAGATAAAACAAGAAAAATTCCATTTCATTATAGAGCCAAATTCCACACTTAATTCTATCATAACATGTTTAGTAGAAAAAAAGGAACTAGAACAATTGAACGATTGAATAACTTAAATTTAAAAAAAAGAGGATAAAATGGAAGATTCTTAAACCTGAGAGTTTGTCTGAATTTGAATTGATTGACCCTTAATCTCAAACCTCTGCTTGATCAGCAGATCATGCCATTCAAAAGTGATAGAAAAATAGAGACGTTTAAATAAAAGCCGACCGTGGTATCTATTTTATCATTAGGAATCATTATAAAAAATAAAACGGAGAACCACCGATCGTCTTAAGAGAGATTAAAAGGACGAGAATGTAATAATAATGAATATTAATAACAAATATGAATGAGAATAAAATAAAGCTGAGGATTTATTATGCTTGGGAGATTGGGCAAGGCGGACCTTTATTTTAGTTACGGCCTCTTCCACCATGTGCTTCTTAAGGCGTTTTCGCCGTTTGCGACCCCCTTCCTCTTCCACCTCAACCGACCCGAGAAATTGAAGTCTGAATACTGTGGTGGGTCCGTTGGACCCCACCGAGCCACTGATTGGGGCCAGCTTTGGCTGGGCCCCCACTGTCTGTGTTTCTGGCTGGCCCCCACCGGAGGCGCTGCCTATCAGTTCCTCACTTGAGTCGCAATCGTCTTCCTCAAGGCTTCCTTGCGACGCAACGCTGCAGCGCCCATACCCGTGGGTACCCCCATAGTTTAAGAGGGTAGCCTGCATCGGCACTGTCCCATCCTTTGGTTACGCACGCGCCAAACAAACAAACAAACAAAGGCTCTGCTAGTCACATTGCCATGGCACCACCAACGACACAAGGCAAAGAGCAAAAGCCCTAATCATTGGGGAGGCTCGAAAAACCAAAATTTTTAGAAATAAAAAACTCCCTGCAGTTTGAAAGTTTCATTTAGGGTCAATAAAAGACCCCTGCAAGATTTAAAGGGGCTTGGTTAATAATTCATACTTATACTCTATTCCCCGAGATAATAACCTGCACATGCGCATATTTACGTATTTCGATGGAGATACTGTCAAAGAAGAAGCTGCCTGGATTAAAATGTCTAGTACTGAAGCAGACAATCCATTTTTTATGACGTTCAGTGAGCATGCCGTTCAAATTTCTTTAAAAAAAGGCTTCCATAGCTGCGCAAAGTAGACGCAAGTTGCTCCGCCTGTCGGTTATTCTCTCGGTGAATAGAGTTTGCGTGGGGCCACAATAGATTTTAAATGCTGTAAATGATTGTATGAAAAAATTAGGGATGGTAATTTTTATTCATTAAGTTTACAACAAAACGTAAAGTAATTGAAAGAATAAGTTTATTACTTATTATCAAAATGAATTACAGAATTTGTTAATTAAAGATACCTGATGTAAAATAGGCCTTCGTTAAAAATGTGGGGTAAAGCGGAACAACCGTTTTTTATCCAGAAAGAGCAATCTAAAGTCATAAAAAGGATAATTCCGGGTGTCCTATTTACTCCACACTGTCCCACTTAGCCTCGTTTTACGGTACCTTTTCAAGTTTGGAATTCTCAAACTTTGAGTTTTGAAATTTTAAGGATTGAAGTTTTGTGTCTTTGAAATTCAACATTTTCTAATCTGAAAACATTTCTTTAGAGGTTTCTAAATTAAAAAGCTTTATATTAAAAAAATTTTTAACGACTAAAACTTTAAGAATTTTGAAATACCTAATGGTACAATAGAATAAAAAAAGTACCTTCGAATCAGAAGTAATACTGCGAATTCATAACAGACCAAATTTAAGGTATTAAAAGTATAGTTTATACGATTTTAAGAATTGATATAATATTATCGGCCATATCTTATGAAAGAAAATATGTTCTTTTTATAAGAAACTTTAAAACGTACAAAAAATAATTATTTTAACAATCGTTTTTGCAACTGAATTTTTTCTTAATGTCGCTTCTTACCAATTTTTATAACATAGTTGAATTTGAACCAATCATGGCTTATTTTTTCGGGGAAAGCATTCCATAGAACTAAATTGTTTTCAATTTTTGAAATAAGTAAATAACCTCAAAATTTAGGTACTTGTTTTAAAAATTTGATCTTGAAACAATTATATTTAAAGTTTGCAGCCATATAAAAATTTACTCTTAAATTTGGAGACATTAGAGTTGTAGAGGCAGTTTTCCCCGAACTAATAAGCAATAATTTATTACAACACAACGATTTTTTCGAAGATTTCCAAGAACCGATAATTAGAACAAATTCGATTACAAAAGAATAGGCAAAATTAATGTTTTTTGCAAGTTTAAACATTTTTTCACTGAAACTAATGTTTTTTATTTGAAATGTTATCATCAGTAATATTACTTTGATTCTTAATCATGAAAAAACTATTTTTTCAGATATCTGATTTTTCGCATTACTACTTTAAGAGTATTAAATTTTTAATGAATTTGAACCAAAAATTCTGTATTTGAAGCAAATATTGAAAGTTTTTATTGGACACATTAATTTTTTAAATCCGAATTGGTCAGAACTATAATTCTAGAAACTTGCAAATTATAAAGCATTAACAGTTTAAAACAGATTTTAACGCTTATATATTACGTATAATTTATTTGATGTTTTAAGTAAAAAATTAATAAAAGATTAAATTTGTAAATGTGAAATTTTTAAGCTTTAGACACTACTAAATTCAAAAGCTTTTAGATTTTAATGCATACGCACGAATTTAAACTTTTTTCAGAAGAAAAATAATTCCAAACAATTTTAGGACAATTCACAAAGCAGGTGAATTTTTTTCATTTATTTAGACGATTAAAAATAGATTTTATCTTGCATAAACACAGATAAAGAATGTAAAAAAATGATAAAACATGGGCATATTATGTAGATTATTTATAAACTTACTTTCGCCTCAAGCAAGCTTTGAATATTAAACAATCCATTTCAAATTTTTCAAAAGAATATATGATCTCAAATGATACTACTTTTAAATCCCGAGGGGCTTTTAAGTTTAAAAATCTTGCTTTTTCGAGTCACCCTACCAAACATTTGAGCTGCTAACATCCCTAAAAACTCAGCATTTATTCATAAATAATCAGACTTTTGGTTCTCATTAATGTTTGAATAATATACTTAAGTTTATCTTTAATCTTTCTTTATATTCCACATTATATGTGTCTTAAAATAACTATTTTATACATATATATTTTTTTAATTTATTTAGGGGACGATTAGCAACTCAAAATTGAAATATATTAGGAGGCTATATTTTCTTATGCAGTAGCAATTATAGTAAATAATAGCGAGTAATTAGGCAAAATTCTCTTATCGAAGAATAATTTAAAAACAGAGCACAATTGGTTATACAAGTCAAGAGTGACAACCACATTATCTAGTCCTAATTTCAAGCAAAGGTCTAGGAAGGAAACAAGCTGGGACAGGGAAAAGTTTTCCCTTTACATTTGCAAAAGGTTTCACAAATTCAAGCACAGGCCAGCGAGATTAATGCAACAAGCGCCAATGCTAAAAGACCTTAGTTAATTTTTTTAAATGTAGCTTGCTTTATCCGTTTAATTTTCACAAAGAGAATTTCTTTTTAAAATATTCTCCAAAGTATGCAAACTTAACCTCTTCTGACCGGCACCATGAACGCACAAATAAAATAATAATATTTTCATGGACCTATTATTTTTTTGTCCTAAAACATAAAATGTAAAGGCATATATTGTTTAGTGTACATATTATCGTATATAAATGCGTGTTGCACGAAGGACTGGTGTACACATATGTGGACAAACTTAAATTATTTTGCAACTACTTAAGATTTACTATTTTTATATTGGCCTTGTTTTATATGTTTCTCCTGCTCAAATACTACCAAAATTTTATCATACGACATCTTTCAAATAAATAAGTATCTTTTATAGCACTTTTTGTTTATTAAAGTACGCGACAAATTTTGCTTTCTTTCGATTTTAATTACGACAGGCAAAAATTAATTTTTAATTAAAGAAAAAGATTGATTCTCGTAGTATTTTATCTGGAGAAGCTAATGCTGCCGGTGCTTTTATAAAAACAATTAGGGCACGTCACAACTGAAACTTCAATATCTGTCCACATATGTGGACTTCGGTCCGAAGAGGTTAAACTCATTTTGATTTTTCCAGGGATTTTCTATTTCACTCTGATCTATTTTAAGCCCAAAAGAGGAAACTAATTTGTAATGTAAATAGAAAATTCCCTTACTACGTTTGTATTACATATTTGGATTTTCATAAATAAAGGCTACTTTACACATCAAACACCCTGTCTAAAATGATTTATAATTATATAATATAATCAACAATTATATCAAAAGATACTTCGAAATCTTCGAAATTTTGAAAAGATTAGAAAATAATTTAAATACTGAGAAGATTTTAAAACATTTTTAATTTTCAAAGAAATAAAAAAAATTATTTTGAAATTTTTAAGATTTTAAAATATGCCGAAAAAGAATCTAGAAGATTTCAAGAAATTCTTTATAATTTTACAGAATTTTAACAAATTTTTGGAACACTTTGAATTATATCAAAATATATTTCGAAATCTCAGAAATTTTGAAGTTTCGAAAATAATTTAAATCTTGAGAAAATTTCAAAAAAATATTTAACAAAATGTCGAATTTTTACAATTTTGAAAAAAAATCTTGTAAAGAATTTTGAAATATTTCAAAATTGAAAAATGTCTTTTTTTAAAATTTCAAATAAATTTCTAAAATGCAAAGAAAAATGTTCAACATTTTAAAACAAAAAGTTTACAGTTTGTAAGATTTATCAAATTTTACAAAAAATGTGACTATGTTTAAGAGACATTTACAACTTGCAATTTTTTTATTTATTCAGAAACAAAATGTAGATTTTTGAAGTTTCAAACAAAAAATTTTGATTTTCTGGGAAAATGTCAAATTACTTTATATTTTGAAAAAGTAATTTTTAAACCAAATTTAAAAAGATTTCTAAACATTTCAAAAGTTTGCCAAAATTATGAAAAAGGAATATTAAAGATTTTATGGCAATTTGTTTAATTTTTTAAGATTTTATAAATGTTAGGAATAATTGGAGTCCGTTTAAATTACATTCAGGGATTTTGCACATTTTGAAGTGATTCAAATTATTTTGAAACTGAAAAATTTCCGAAAAGTTATCAAATATTTATGAAAGTAATCTAAACTATTACAAATTCTAAATATCTTTCAAACTGACTCGATTATTTTTCCAAAATATTGTATAATCCTGGAAAACATGAAAAAATTTTCTTGACAATTTTCTAGATAATTTTTTGATAACTCTGTTGTGTTCAAAAAAATTTTATAATGTGTTCAAGCACGAAGTAGTAAAAGGAGGCCCCACTCCCGGAAAACTTAGACGCGTGAATTGCCAACGTGCCATCTTAGTTCCATGGGAACTGATAAACAAAAACAAAAGCTTTCAATTAAAAATGGTAGAATTTAAAAGCTTTTCTACTAAAATTGTTCAATTTTCCAAATTTAATCTCAAATTGTACAATTTGGAACGCTTTCAATTAGAAATAATACCATAAGGAAATTTGTACTTTTGCGCTTTTCCGGAAGAGGCGCTACGAACGATGCAAACTAACTAAATGCGAATTTATGCGTCAAAATTTTGCACAGGCCGCATGGCAGTAAGGTTGCCTTATACTACTTCGTGTTCTCAAGAAACCTACAAAAATTATATTTATATAACCTTAAAAATAAATAAATTTACAAAATAAATATTAATAGAAATGTTTATTCTGTATTCCAAACAATTTTTGCCTCAAATTATAGTTTGCTTAATATTTTTTATTCTTTCTCGAATGAAAAAATCTTTTTAGTTTAAAAATTAATCTCTTTTGATATAAATAACATATTTATTTTGCTTGAAAATGCTACTGTTTAGTTCAAAATTACTCTGTTTATAGCTGAGGATTTAACTATTTTGTTGAAAATCCTTATTTTGCCAAAAATTATTCCTTTAGGTTTGATACATTTTTCGTTGAGAATTCATCTTTAGTGTTTGAAAATGAACATTTTTGTTGAAATTTTGATTCGGCATATTTTAAATCTTTAAAAACCTTTTTAAATTTTCTCAAAATTTTTAGAAAAATTATATTTTTATATTTTTAAAAACAAGTAAGCAAATAAACTTAGAAATTAAAGTTATTCGAAAATTTTATTTTGCAATACAAAATTATTTGTCTTATTTTTCATTTGGAAGCTGTTTAAATGAATATTGTTTTTACAATTAATAGTGATGCCGTCAGAGACGAGAAATACCGAGCCTGGCTCGCTTTCGTCTCGTTCATTACTCGGTTTCGTCTCGTTTTCGTGAGCTCATTTCTCGGTTTGTCTCGTCTCATTCTTACTCGTCTCGTGGTGTCTTTTCTCGTTTCTCGCTTGGGGTTTTCCAAGTAATGCGGCAGATTTGCGCTAGTGGAGCTTTGATTATTTCACAGATTTAACTTCACTGTATAAGTATATAATTTTTTTCAATAGAAAATTTATTTTTCCAATTATAATAGAATATATAAAATTAAAAGGTAGAAATATAGGTATATTTTGAAATCATGTAGAGTTTAAAGAATTTAACACTAATTTAATTTTTTATTTTTCAAAGTAGAATTTCAAAATTTTGTGGGGTCCAATTTATACGGTTGGTAAATAAAATACATTTGTCGGGATGTTTATTAAATCGAACGTACATAACTACTTGCACAGTTGTAAGTCGTAAGTGCGTAACTACTTACAGTCGATTTTATAATTCACTCCTGTGAAATTCATGTATCTTTATTTGTAAATTCATATATGTATATTTGTATATTTATGTACACAAAAATTGTTATAATTCGGAGACCGATTATCACTGACAATTTTCCTTTTGGGACTCTTATAACGTGTATATCTGAGAGTACGGCTCTAAAAATTTCACAAAAAAATTAATTTTCCTAAAATTTCAAGCGATTGCAAAATATTTCACACAAGTTTCTAGATCTGTCATAGAAGTTACACGATTCAAAAGATTTAAAGAAATTTAAAAAGAGTTTAACCCATTTAAAGGATTGCACAAATATCTTGTTTCATATAAAAAGTATTGGGATAAAGCAAATATTCCGAAAATATATCATTCAAACAATCTACTATCATATTAACAAAAATGTTCTCTTATCATTTCTACGTCTCAGGAACAAAATGGTCTGTAACGAAGAGTATTTTGTCCTGAGCTAATGCGTTTCCTATTTATAAAATATTTTGTCTTCATACATGAATATAGAAATTTACACACATAAATTTCGTAGTGGTGAATTAAAAAATAATTTGTGTTATTATCATATGAGTTTATATGAGTCTTATTTCTGACTTATTTAATACTTAGTACTTATTATACAATAAAATTAGACGCCACAAAATTTTAAAGTTCTATTTGTAAATATAAACCATTAAATTAGTGTTAAATTCTTTAAATTCTAAAGAACTTAAAAATATGCATATATTTTCAACTTTCTGTTTCATATATTCTACTGTTATAAATGGCAGAATAAATGTTTTATAATAACAACATATCATACTAATACAGTAAAGTTGAATCTTTGAAAAAATCAAAACATAGTCGTGTTTGATATCAAAATAATCAGTAATAGACAAAAAAGAATAATATGTAATCATGTTTAGACTTTAACTACTCATTAAAGAACGCTAACTAGTAATAGCGCGACAGAGTGGCAGAAGAACGCTCCTGCGAGCTGCCCGCTCCACTAGCGCACATCTGTCGCATTACTCGGAAAACCCCAGGCGAGAAACGAGAAATGACACCACGAGACGATTAAGAATGAGACGAGACAAAACGAGACGAGAAATACCGAGACAAGCAGGTATGTCTTGTCCCGTCTCGTCTCGTTTCTCGGGATTTCTCGCTTGGCGGCAACACTAACAATTAATAATGATCTATTTGAGCCGAAGTCCTATATTTCTAATAGTCAACAAAAGAAAGCCTATATTTGGTCAAATATTATTTCAAACAGTCGACATTCACAATAGAAATGCTGAAAACCATATGAAATTATCCTGAAAACACGTAGCATTCGACAGACACTTATGCTTAATTCTTTTATGCAAGGTGTGCAATCGTCAAAGCCTGTTTGCATACATAAATAAAAAATAAATTAAGTCTAAAAATAATGTTTTAAAGTTGAAATTGTTATTAAATTAGAATTAAATACTTTCTACGGACATTTTTTATATTTTTACACCATATATTTAACATTTTTTTTAGAGATTTTGTTTACATGTAGCACTTTATGACATTATAACTTGTCGGCTCTTACTTACTTAAAATTAAGGAAATTGAAATATCGTGTTAATTTTTCGTTAATAAATAAATAATATGATAGGAAATCGCTGTCTAGTTAATGAGGGCTACTATCTTTCTGTTAAACATATTTTATAAACATTTATAATGTTCACCTCAAATCGCTTTTATTTATCGTTATACAAATATGTTGGCAAATTATATTTTTATATCTTTTGATATGTTACAAGTGTCTGCTGCTTTTAAAATCAACCAGACATCGTAAAAAAGGTAAAAAGAAATAAGAATAACATTCGTCGCCACACTGTTTGTATAACTTTAAATTACTAAAATTAAATTACTGAATTAAAATGCAGGATATAAGGAATTAATCTTTTATTTTACTTCAAAGCTTTAGATATATTAAAAAAATACATTTTATATTTAATAGAGACATACCGAGATAGCAAAACAGATTTGACTCATTAAAAAATGAGCAACAGCAGTGATTAGAGCCCGGATTTTATTACAATATTAACTGAAATTAGTACCTTAAAATCAGAATTGCAACTATACCTTCATAAAAGTTTAACGACCTATTCACGCTTGATTTCGTTATTGATGAAAAATTCCGCTTTTAGAAAAAAGTTGACAGACTTGATGTGTAAACTGTTTATTTTTTATCATCTTAAATTTTGAATTATGTAAAGAATGATTTTTTTTGTTTATTTAGAATTTCATGATAACAAGTTTAAAAAATATATCATATAGAAATATTGAGATTTCGTCATTAATTAAAAAATTAGTTTAATTGAAAAACGCATTCATTATTTTAGAGATTTTTATAATTCTCATTATACGTTTCAAAAGTGCTAGATACCCCTGTTATCTTCACAAAAATGTCTTCACGTATTACGAAAAGTAAGAAACTGCCAATTTGTTATTACAGCCTTTAACAAAAACTTTTAAGATCTACTAAAATCTTAGGTTAGATATTTTTGTATTCACAATTTAAAAATTATCATTAAAATTTCTAGTGGAGATAAAACTCGAAAATTAAATTGTATTGAATGTCACCAATGTAAACGTTTTCTATGAAACAAATTTGGCCTACCCTTTTCAATATTCATTATAAATTTTAATCAAATTTGCATCTAGTCCAAATGGCAGAAACAAAATGCCCGGAAAACTAGGGAATTTAAAAAGAAAGGAAAAATTCAAGCAAAAACTTGTCAGTAAAATTAGACTTTGTCCTAAAATTCCAATGATCACTAAAAAACGACAAGAACCGTTGATACAACTTGCGTAAGATATTTGCGGTTTAAGAATTATTTCGTTCAACAGGGTGTCCAGCAGAGACCTACGAAAAAACTTCTATCTAATACCAGCAAGCTCTTTGGAAATTCCCATAAACATCTAATTAAAAAATTAATTTCTATATAGATATGTATATTGTACAATCAAACCCAAGAGTTCAAATCTTATTCTTCGTATTTTATTCGTAAATTATATTTACGAGAGATAATTTCTGTTTAACACATCCTTGTTTTTTAGATTTTTTAAAAATAACACTTTAAAAATGACAAGAGATTATTTATGATACATTTGAGGACATTCTGCTAATAGAAAATCGCTAATATATTTAATCTTTAGAAAAAAATAGAAATTCAGTAAAGAATAAAAAATGTAAGGGAACCATTTTTTTCAAAAAGTAATTTTGTCGAATTTTAAATTATTTGTTTCTAGCAACCTTTCAAAATTATTTCTAATGCCTCCGAAAATATGAATGTAAAAAAAACACCAGGACAGAAGTAACGGAACTGGAAAAAATAAAGAACAGATAAACTCAAAATTCAGCCTTTTTAAATTCTTCCATTTATCTGTTTTTCATTCCTTCATCTTAATAAGTTTTTTCGAGTTTTTTATCAGCTGAAGTTACAATACATTTAAAAGATTTTTTATCTAGCTAGAAACAAATTTTTAAAACCGAAAATAAAATATAGAATACTGGCTTTCTTTGCGCTTGTCATGTATAATTGAGCTTATAGGGATTTCTTAACAGTGAACCCCAGGAAAATAACTATGTTGAAAATATGTTTGTTTTCCTGTTTTATAGATTTCTTAGACTTGTAAATTTATTCTAGTGTTTTTTTGATAATTAGAAACCCCTTAGATGTTCAAAATCTACAAGTTTGCTACATTTATGATCTTTTATTGTGCATTGTATAAAACTGACTCTTTGCGAAGACTCGTATATCCTCCCGAAATGATAAAAAAAATGACATCCAAGAGAATATGTAACAATAAAAATGATGAAAAAAATCATTTTCTAAGAAAAAAACTAAATAAAATTTGTATTTTTTAAATACTTTCTTCCTTTTTGGTTTAAATATCTGTTAACAAATCTTCCCTATGTTACTATTCAATTTATATTTGATCACGGTTGCTACAAAATTCTCATTTCGAAATAACCTGTCTTTTCCCTGACCGTTATAATATTTTCTTTCAGGTATACAAAAAAATAAACCTTAAACCTAGGTGAACAATAATGCAAACAAATTTTAGTCTCTAAATTTATCTTAAATACTTTCAGTGAAAAATGTCCTACAGAATTTTATAAACTTCAACTTCAATTCATCCAAAATTCCCTGACTGTTTGACGTTTTCCCTGATATCCCCTGGCCATTTTTTTAATCTCGGACTTTCCAGAAGTTCCTGATCTGCAGCAACCCTCTTTTATCTCTCTAAATTACTTGAGCATTCTTCAGCAATTTTATACTTCTTGCTAGAAAATCGAGTGAAAATATGGTGAAAATACGGTAATTCAAAAAATAACGAAAGTTTCTATCCTGCTTCGCATATGAAACATAAAAAAAATCCTTCTTCAAAAATTAGATCCTGTACATTTCTCGCACCAATAAATTTCCCGTATAATTCACGATATTCCCACACACTGAACACCCTGTTCAAATAAAATCATATCTCTTTTTTACAAGTTCAATGTGAATTGTTTAGTCCTGGAAACCCCGAGCTCCATAAAAACCAGTCAAAGGATTGACTTATTGATCAAATTAATGATCCAATCCCTGGAAAATGCCTTGGTCAATCCTAAAATCCTACTTATTTCAGCTTATCAGCAAAGAAAGGTGTATCTGAGGTAGTTTTAGAAACTGCTTTCAGCTTCAGTATTTCCTTTATAGTTAATGATTTCTTCTTAGTTCTTATCCTACTGAATCAATACAATTTTGAAACAAATGAAGTTCCAATTTGGGTGCAATGCTCGTCTCAATCTACGAAGAAAAGTGAAAAGATTTCAGGCATGTAGACAAAAACAGATAGATAGACCGACAGACAACAGACAGACACATTAAAAATTACACTGAGAAGATGACAGTGTTCGGTGGTCGGGTGGTGTTGGTGATATGAGGAAGGGGGCGCTACACTGAAACATTCAGGCCTCTTTACACAACGGCCACTTCACAATTATCTGGATTATTTATGTAAAATATAAGTGCTCTAATCAGTCTTCAAAATCTGTTTCTCCTATGAACAAGATTTATGTCAAATAATGCACCATATAATACATTTTAAGTAAAGAATTTACTTTTTAGAAGAGAATTATCTAAAGACTGATTACATCCACGAATGAGAGCGCCGGAAAGAAAACGGTGCCTTAGTTATCTCAAGGAAATGAAGAATTGATAGCTACAAAGAAAAATGACCAGATTTGAAAATTAGAGAGTGCTTGATTTCTCTCAGAATGGCCACTCAAATTTTATCTTTAATTTGGTTGGATCTTTAGCCTCTTTTAATTTTAGTGGTCACTCTGATTTTCTACGAAAGTAAGTAAAAGAAGGAAGGTGCAAGTATTGTCGATTAGCAGAAACTGGCTCAGATGCAGAATTTTGAGATGCAGAATTTAGTCATAAGATGCAAGAAAATATCGTTTGCTTTTCCTTGAGGCAATCATACAGCACGTGCGATAAGTCTTTCCTGCTGAAACTCTCAGGTTCAACTAGTAATGACTTAATGAACCAATATCTTATCTACCTGAGGAATTCGCAATTTACTGGCTGACACTAATGGTTATTGTGTTATTCTTCCATAAAGAGACAGTAAAAATCAGTTTACAAAACTCCTCAGAGAGTTAAGATTAATACACTGAAATACATCGTTATAGCTCAAACTGTTGCATAGTCTCCGCCATAAATGAAACAGCAAATTAAAGTGGTTTCAAAGCAATCCAGAGCATGCCACTATATAGTGTTTTGACTTAATTCGAATATTACTGGGATTCGAAAATATCTAGTTAATAATTACTGGAATATAGAGTTAGCAAAATCAATCATATTACGAGTATTAATGTTATAATTAGTGACTCGAAACCATTACATGTGCTAAAAGTATGATAGTATTGTAGATTTTAAGAAGATGTAAGGACAGGAATACCTTTATCCTGGAAACCGCTTCCTCGGCCTGGCACATTCGAGTCGATTTTGTCGGTTGTCCTTCGCATACCAATTGAGTCGATCCCAAATATCTCGCTCGAAAAAGGACTCCCTCGATCAAAACTGATGGGTCGTTCAGTAAAGCTGAAATTGTTATTGAAACATACCACTTAGAATTTGAAGATTTATCACTTAAAGTTCCAAAAACTGATAAATAGTCTGCGGAGCAGTGTAGGGCCCTGATTAAAGAAGTTGATACATTTTGCAAGTGTCCTACTGTTTCCTCAATAGCCTCACTATGGCTAATTACCAAATGTGGGTCGTTCATATTCATATCCAAATCCATTTTCATATCCACATTCGTAATACAAGGTTCTGTATCAAGTAAAGTCATTTTGATTTAACTTTTTAATTCACTTCCCGCTAAAATTCACAAACGATCAAGATTTGTTTGATAAAAAGACTCTAGTACAATGAAGGATCTTTCTACAAATTCTTAGTCTAGAAAACTGAAATGAGGTATTGATTTGATTTTTACGACATTTTTGTCCTCTGATATAGACTCTCGACTCGTTATCAGCGTTTATTATTAAATTTCAAATTAATTCCCAAGTACTTTTTAATGTTTGTCTGTTTACGGTTGATTTGAGACTGGCTTGTGGTGCGACATTAGTGGATTAGGAAATCACCGCACCGCAGACTTTATGAATTCAAAAATTATAAGTGGTGTATGCCCTCGTGCAAGTTTTATTTCTGTGTTGTTTGCGAATAGCGAGTAACAAGTCGACATTCGCACACACTCGCGATTGAAGGAGAAAGGATATATATCTATACATATACATACGCGAAGGTAGTCAGACATACCGGATCACGCTTGATTTACGACGCAGAAAAAAGAAAGAAAAAGAGAGAGAGAAATTGCATAATTTCAAGAATAAAATACCTACCACGTGTTAGATGATGGATGACATGCACCAGAGCCAAGAGTAGCAGCATTAAAGAGGATTAAAAGTACGATTAGTATACTCAATTTCAACAGGACATGCTTCTGAAATTCACCAATTAATAGTTAAGTTCTAAAAAAATAAGTATTTGCAGGCGGGAGTTAAATTTTTTTAAAGGTTCAGGTTGAATGGAGATAATTGTTATAATCAGTGATGGGAAGTGACTAGTTTCTTCAACTATTTATTGTGACTAATTACTTTTTTTGGTAACAATAGTTGCATTTTTGAATAGTCAAACCTAAAAGACGAATTTTCAAGTAAAAGCGATCAATTTTCTGCGAAAAATAAATTGGCTTAATTTTCTGTCAAGAAAAATAATTCTCAACAAAATAGTACAATCGTACTACAACCAAATAGTATAATGTTTTACCAAAATAGATGAATTCTGAATCAAGAATATAATAGTAGACTTTTCAATTCAAAATATAAACTTTCAACGAAAAATAGGGAAGTTTCTCAAAAAACAAGGGCAAAAAAAGGAATTCTCCAAAAAAAGGGGGTTAAGAGGAAAATATATAGAAAAGTACTAAGTCTATATTTAAATGCTTTGCTTTGTGACGTCATGTCTGGTGCACGTGCCAATTAAATGATCATTTAAAATACATAAAGAACTAGGCATGAGAAACTATGTTTGATCGTATCTGGAATTAATTACAAACTTCCTAATGAGCCAAAATTACAAATGTAACGCTGGGGGATGAAGAGACGAAGCGAAGCAGACAGCAGGCACGGCGCACAATCATGAAATTATTTAATTGGATCGCGCTTGCCACACTGCCAGGTGGTGGGGGAAACATCTCCCTCCACTGACTCAGGGGCCAATGGGACGCGAATTCCTCATCAGAACGACCTGGCTAACACTGCCAGGGCTTTCTCAATAAGGAAGCGCATAACAACTTCCTCCAATTCGATCATTCTTCGGAGAGATCACTAAACGTGGGTTCCCCTCACGTGCATTGGATTTCACAAGAGGGATCGGTGGTTCGGGCCCCCTCATTCCCACCCCTTTTTCTTTTCTTTCACAGACTTGACTTGTTGCAGTCACTTGGCCTCAAGTCGGTCTCCAGTCTCCAGCCCCAACTTGAGCAACCCCATTTGCCTGCCCAGTCTCTACCACTCTTCATCTCAGTGACATCCTCAACAACTTCTTCATTCCTTTTCAGAACTGAAGAATATTAAAGGAGACTTTTCTAACATTTGTTTCTCTTATTCCTAAGGAACGCACTAGCTCGTTCTCCATGCCCCCCGTGACCATATTTTGGTGACCTATCCGGCCTATGATTAGCAGGTTCAAACGAATCTAACCGATATATCACTCAGACCTTTGGATTTTGATTGAATGGGCTTGAATCCCAGACACAGGAGAGGGCAATGCAAACTCCTGGGGCGATCAATCTTTTCCCAGAATTGACTTTCCCAGCCCACTATTCTTATTCTATCTGTCAATTTGCCCTCCTCCCTTATCTTTATCAAACATTCTTCCAATCTTCTATCATAGTAGTTTGCCAAAAACTACCCCCCCCCCTTCTCAACATGCAAACACTCTCCCACAACCCCACGGACTACACGATAGGCAGCTCCTTTCGGTTCTGTCACTTCCGGGGGTCCTTCTAGCTAGGACACTCATGCTCCAAGCCCTATTTAAATCTTCCCCAATTCCTATGACGCTCGGCCGTTGCCGTCTACAGCGCTTCTCTCCCGTCCTCTTTTTGAATTACCTCCTTCTCTAATTTCACATAGGAGAACATATCAAGTTTAAAATAATTGAAGGGAATTTCAAATAATTCAGCGAGAGTTAAAATAGCAAGGCAAAGGATTAATTTTTTTAAAAAGAATTAAGGATGAAATAATAAGAATTTCCGGAACATTTTTAGCGAATTCAGTCTAAATTAAATGAATATAATTTAAACCACTGATTCGATGCAGTTCATGAAAATTCATGTGAATTGAAAAAAATTAAAAATATTCCACTGAAGTTATAAAAATTGGAGTGAATTTAAATTAATTCAAGAGAATTTAAATTAATTCAAGAGAATTTAAGAGGCTTGGATAAAACTCCTAAAAATGAGAAAGAATATGAATATAATTGAACCAGTCTAAAAATGTCTAACAAATTGAATAAAATACGAGTAAACAGAATTCAGCAGAATTTAAGAGAATTAAAAAAAGCAAAGTATTACTCTCTGAATTTGAATCAGTATAAACTTATAATAATTTCAATCAATGACTGCATTTTTGCTATGAATCACTTATTCCTATTGATGAATCTACATAAGTTTGTTTGCTTCATCAGTAAAAAACTGATTCATAGTCAGAATTCAGTCACGGATTGTAAATAGGAAAAAATTAAATAATTTAAATTTAAAGAGTAAATAAAATTCAATTGAATTTAGAGAAACTTAAGGAAAATGAGCAAAGTTCGATGGACTGCATTAAAATTCTGGGTGCATTTTTTGTAATTCAATGGAATCGAAAAAAATTCAAAAATATTTTTAAACAATTTGATAAAATGCTTAAAAAGCTAAAAGAAAGATAAAAAAATCAAGGGTAATTCCAAGTGAATTCAAATGAATTGAAAAAATATAACTCATACATTCAATTTATTCAAATAGAATTGGAGTGAATTTAGATGAAAGAGAATCTGAGAAAATCCATAAGAATACAAAGTGAATTTAAATATGTTTAGCGTGAATAAAAAAAGTTGATAATCCAAAAAAGATCTATTTAAAAACGTGATTTGAACTAGAAAACTGAGCAAAATGTAACGATATTTACTTTTTTTGTTTTGTTACAAAAGTACCTAAGAAAAATTTTATTTTTGAAACGATAACTAGTTACCTTTTTCTGATGTACCTATAACTATATAACTAGTTACTTTAAAAAAAAAACTTATCCATCACTGGTCATAATGATTTGCATTTTTAGAACTTGCATACTTTTAAATGCTAGAATCTATAAGAATCTTTCATGCTTTGAATACAAATTAAATTAATTAAATTCTTGAAGACAGATCTTGAGAGAATAGTAGCGTGGAGTCGTTTAAAAATGTTTGAATCGAGCTTTAGAGATTCTGATAATAAAGGCTTCATTCCTTTGCGGTGATTCGAAATTAGTTAACTTTTTTTGTTTCAGTGATTGCTAGTCTCTAAATTTTGAAAATCCTTAAGGGAAAATAATGATATGAACTTGTTAATTGTAAATATTAGGAAACATAAAAAATTACATTACCTTCTTTATTCCTGCTCTTCTTTTTCCCTTCCTTATCCTGAAAAGATGAGACGATTGTTATTACATGAATGAATCTAATAAAAACTGCTTTCTACAATTGTATCTAACCCATCGTGATATTTGTGAAATACAAAAAACATATTTACAAAATGGATAAAAGTGAAAGTAATCGAAAATTGCTGTTCCAAAGAACAGCACTCACATTGAAAGCAACTTACAATTAGTTACGTTTAAATATTAGATTCAAGTAGTATCATTTTCACGGATACAATCTCGAGGGGTTAATTTGAGAATATAAAAACTCATCCAGTCGTGCACATACAATCATGGAAAACTCTATTCTCGTGGAGATGGTAAAATCAAAAAGAAAAATCTTAAAATTTTTTCAGGCAAAAAGCAAAGTCATTCGAGTGTATCTTTAAACCTGAAATCTGTATGTTTACTTCTTTTACGAAATATTACACCTTTAATCAAATTTCATTAAGGAAAAGAATTGTTAAAGAAATGAGTACGCTAAAACTGCACTGAGTATAATTATTTACGAATTCCTTTCACTGTTACTCACAATTCATGCAACTGATGATAAAAAAAAATTAGGGACAATCGAGGTATCTACAGGCACATGCAAATTAACTAACAAGATTTTTGTAATATTAATTTTCAATATTTTTCTACACTTCATTCTTCGCACACTGTCCTTGCACGAATGGAAATTTATTAACTTAGTTAACTTTCTCAAGTACAACAGGAAGAAAAATGAAGTTTTAGACAAGTTCTAAGGAAATTAAAAGATTGAGCGATACCACGATGATTCCTGATTCCAAATTACATAGATACGTTGTCTTTCAAATTTTCTTAATCGGGTTATGCAAACTAAACGTGTTGCACGTTATAGTACGCAACGAAGGCAATGCCAGGGTCATTTGTTATTATATGTTTGTTGATGCTGACAAGCATTTAACTTGCTAATGAATGTATGAGCCATAAAACGAATCAGTGCTAATGCTCTTTTAAGACTTTTATTAGGAACGGCCATTCAATATTACATTTTGTTAGAAGACTTTTTGACAAATTATAAGGTTTAAGTACCGTTATTTTCTTCTTTCAGCCAAAAAAATGGAATAAAATAGTATTAAGGGGATTGTACTTTAATTTTAGGTAAGCCTAAGAAATTTTAATATTCCCTAGATAGAAAGTCTAGCATTTTAAAATTTTAGAAATTCAAATCAGATCATTTTTCAACTTTCACATTCATAAGAATAAGCATTTGTAAATATTAGATTTCGAAATTTAAACCCTGAAATATGAAGGCATTCAACTTCATAAATTTTCAGTTTAAGAAACTGAATTTATTAGTTTCAAAACATTTCGAGGGGTTGACCACTCTACGTTTGAGTATACACCAGATTTCAATATTTTAAAGAATTCAACGCTTTTCAAGGATTTCACCAGAATTTTAAAGATTTTAGAAGATTTCAAAATATTTATGATTCTCAAAATGTTTCAAAATATTTCAAAAAAATTCACGAAGATTCTAAAAGACCTCAAAACCGTTCAAAGATTTCTAATTATTTCAAATATTTTAAGATTTAAAAATGTCAAAATGTGCTTAAACATTTCAGAAAATGTAAAGGATTTCGCAACGAAATTCACAAATATTTCAAAAAGTTTCAAAAGATTTAAAAAATTTTAAGAAAATTATAAAATATTTCAAACAATTTAAAATATTTAAAGGGTTTAAAATGTTCCAGAAGATTGCAAAGATTTCAGAAACATTTCAAAATATTTCAAAGATTTTAAAATTTGTACAGCATTCACAACATTTCAAAGATTTCAAGTTGCTTCAAAAGATTTGAAAAATTTCACAAAGATTTCAAAATATTATAGGATTTAAAAATTTTTCAAAAGTTTTGAGAAGATATCAAAGATTTCACAAAGATTTCAAAATATTTCAGAGTTCAAAATGTTAAAAAGATTTCGAAGTGTTCAAAAAGGTTTCAAACATTTCCAATAGATTCCCAAGTCTTTAAAAGGTTTCAAAAGCTTTCAAATATTTCAAAAAGGTTACAATTATTTCAAAGATTTCAAAATTTTTCAAAAGATTGAGAAAGATTTTAAAGATTTCGAAATATTTCAAAGATTTAAAAATGTTACAACAATTTCCAACATTTTTTAAAATTCCAAAAGATTTAAGAAAATTTCAAATATTTCACAGAGATTCAAATGATATCAAGAGCTTCAAAATATTTAAAATATTTCAACAATTTTATGAAGATTTCAAATATTTCAAAAAATGTTGAAAGTTACAAAGATTTCGAAGTGTTCCAAAAGATTTAGGAAGATTCTAAAGATTTCAAGAGGGTTTAAAATATATAAAAGAAATTTAAGAAGATTATAAATATTTCAAAATATTTCAAAGATTTTAAAATGTTTTAAAAGATTTCAAAGATTCCAAAGATTTCGAAATATTTCAAAATGTTCGATGATTTTAAAGATTCAAAAATATTTCAGACTTGAAAATATTCTAAATGATTTAAGAATATTTCAAAGGTTTCCAAAGATTTGAAACATTTTACAGAGATTTTTAAGATTTCAAAAGGTTCAAAATATTTCAAAGATTTCAAACATTTTACAAAGATTTAAAAATATTTCAAAGATTTAACAAAAGATTGAAAGATTCCAAATGATTTTAAAATGTTTAATAGATTTCAGAAGATTTCACATATTTCACTATATTCCGAAGATTTTATTAATATTATTAGAATTATTATTATTATTATTAGGTAACAGAAGAGATTGCAAAATCCGATACAATTTTATCTATCACAGTGAATAATTATAGTGCGAACAGTTAATATAAATATATAAAAGGTTTCAAAGATTTCAAAGATTTCACGAAATCTTGTACACCAGATTTCAAGAATGATCAAATCCTCAAAACATTTAAATCTAAAAGCAATATAATTATTAATCGAGAGAACAAATTAAAATTCGATAGAATCCTATTTAGGAAAAGGTTTCTCTGCGACTGCAAGACAATGCCTGAATTATTAATAAAATTCCTACGTGATTCTGTATTTCTGTACAAAGTCTATCTTTTAATTTAATGAGCAACCATCCCTTCTGTTACTCTCATGAAAGAAATAAGCATTCTCTACATTCTCTACCGGAATTAAAAAAAACAGGAAAGCTTATAAAAGGGTGGAAAAGGGCTTTGAAAAGTAAAGTTAGGAAAATTGAGGAACTTATTACGCAAAGGAAATAATCAGGGTGGCCATTGTAATTACTTTAGGAAAACAAGGTCTTTTCTTTTTTTACTCAGAAAATCAAATCAGAAATTATTGAAATTTAGGGAAGAATGCCTTATGTTACTACGAAATTTTTTATCTAAATGAAAATTGAGGGGCCGGATCAAGTGCCCGATTATTTGATACGGGCCCAAAATTGTGAGTGGCAACTCGAAAAAAGCAGATAGTGGAGGAATTTAAAATGAGCGTGTGTAAGATAGCCAATAGCCGTTTTTTTTTGGCATTGCAGACTACGAGACTAATCTCTATTCTACAAGCCGCAGCAGGCAGAGGCAGACAAGCATAGCATTTGAAGGGGCACCTTTTTCACCTTACTGCTGGATTCCTGGTGACTCTGGGGAGGTAAAGGAGAGTTTTTGGTCGGGGTCTTCTGAGGACTCGACGAAGGTTGTGTAGGGGAAGTTACTTCGCGTTCCGAAGGTGGTGATTGTATAACAGTGACTACAGGAGGTGGAGAAATGGAGGCTGACGTCGAAGGCAAGGGTTCGGATTGTGCGAGTGGTTCTAAAGGAGTGACACTTAAGGTTTTGGGAGGCGTTTGCTTTGGAGTTGTAATTTTTGCACTCATTGATGGTAACATTGTCCTAGTCTTAGGTTTCCTCCACCCCTGCGCAACACCAATTCATTAATTATTAGTCGTTAAACACTTCGCATATTAATACTATATTCACATCAACGAATTACAATTTATTAAGCTAGGGTGTCTAGCGTTTCTTAATAAAAAAAAATTACGGGACTTTTCCAGGTTTTCCAGGATAACAAAATTAATTTTTCTATATACCTTTTTTTACACAGAAAAAATATTTTTCACGGTACATAATAAAAATTGTAGGTCCAGGGAGGCTTAAAAAATTGTCATATTCAACATATCTAATACACAGGAAAATCTGATTTTATGGTCAAAAACCCGTTTTTTGGTGATTATTTATTTTATCATGTTGAACAATCACGATTCAACCATCGAAATATTTTTGTAGCATCCATTTTTTCAATATTAACAAAAATTTAATGAAATTATTTCAAATCAAATGATTTTTTCTGTTGATATAATCAAAGTTAGTTCAATTCCATGTGTAATTAGTTTTTTAAAATTAAAATTGGTTGAAACTTGACTGCGTTGTAGAATTTTAAATTTATGTTTACATGTTGTTGCATTTTCAACCAAATAATCGAATTTTTTATAGGACAAATTAATTTTTAACAAAAAAAAGGTGAATTTTCAATTCAAAGAGAGGAGTTTTCTGTGAAAACAGAAGGTTGAACTCTCAACAAAAAGGCGAATTCTCAACGAAAATTGTATATTTCATATTTCAAAAAAAAAAAGAATTTACAAAAAAATAATTAAAATTTCAACAAACTAGTTGAATTTTTAAATGAGTAGTTGAATTTCCAACCTACAAATATGAGATCTCAACCAAAACGACGAATTTTTTGCTAAGAAAATTAAATTTCTACCAAAAAGACGAATTTAAAGTAAAAAAACATTAATTTTCAAATAAACAGTTGAATTTTCATCTACAAAAGATGCATTTTCAGTAACAGAAAAATTTTCAATAAAATAGTTACGTTTTAAACCAAAGATATGAATTTTAACTAAAATGGTGCATCTTGAACCAAGACAATTTTTAACTAAAAAAAGACCAACTCTCAACCTAAAAGATGAATTTTTTACAAATCAGTTTAATTTTGATCCCGCAAATATTAATTCGATTAAAAAGCTAAATTTCCAATACAATAAATCCCTTTCCAATCAAATAGATGAATATTCGATTAAAATAATGAATCATCAAAAAAAAACTTGATTAACAAATTAGTTCAACTTTCAACGCTTTCAAACCAGAAGTTAATTTTTCTAACCACCAAGACGAATATTCAATAAATATAGATTTTTTAGTCCGGAAACCAAATTTTTTATACAAAGTGTTGAACTTTTTTAAGCAGCTTTAATCCGAAAAAGGAAATTTGAACCAAACAGAGTAGTTTTCTACAAATAAAGACGAATTTTTAACTAAAAAATATCAATTATTAACCCAAGATAGAAAAGTTACTTTTTCACGTAAGAAATAAATTTAAACTTTAAAAAAACTGATGTCCAAAAATAAGTTTAATTTCCAAATAAACAGATGATACTTCAAACAAAAAAATTAAAGTTATACAAAATCGTTCAACTTTCACCCAAGTTATAAGGTGATGAATTTAAAAAATAAACAGTACCTAACTATTTGAAACAAAAAGAATAAGTTTTTGATAAAATTCTTAACTAAAAATATAATCGTCAGGAGGAAGCAACTGACAAAAATAAATAAAAATATCAATAAATAGTTTTTTAAAGTGGACAAAATTGGGAATAAATAAGAAACTTAAAAATATTTTCTATTTTAGTTTCGTGATTTTTCTCCATGATAAAATTAACAACCTGCTGTTAGAAAGGTTTGTTTTTAAAGTTAAAAAAATTTGAAATCAAACGAAAAATGACGGAGTTATGAATTTTTATATACACTCACCTATCAAAAAACGTTTCAGCATTTTTTTTCATTCAGCAGAGAATTTGAAAAACTTTTTTTTCTTTAAGTTAATAAAAATTCCAGGACCATGAGAAAAATTCAAGTACTTTTTCAATTTTTTCCAGGCAAACAAAACATTCAAAGACTTTTCCCGGTTTTTAAGATATTCCAGGACGCTAGACACCCTGATTAAGCCATTGCAAGAGCTTAGATCATCTTCAGCCGGCAGAATTGCGTTGGAAACATTAGCGCAGTCATCACAGTACCTATTGTTTTTTTTAATTTAATTTTTTTTTCAGAAATAGGTGAGAAAAAAGTTTTAGAATTTCAATAAAGAAAAATTTTAAAAAATGGTTCTTGATATACCTTTTATGCATGTGATATTCAAACACTTCCGACTATAGTCCTCAGGCATGAAATAATATCACTGAATTACCTATCAGGCGTACGGTCACAATCAGTGGCCGCCAAAATATATTCTTTTATCCAGGAAATGAAACAACACGTATTTTTCGGTTTGATAAAAAAGATATGTCGACGGCTATTTGTTGGCGACCGACTCTGAACTATTATGATGACCCATGCTCTGATTTAAAATAATTTCGATCTAAGAAAGTTTTTCGAATAAAAGCTGTAAGTAAATGTTTATTTGTGAATTAAAAAATAAACTAACGAATATTTAAAATAGGTAAAATAAGTGAAAATTTTCAAAAAGGTGAATAGGGGACAATCTGTGATGACTTTTAGCGCCATCGCCGAGAAAGAATCTTTTTGCGTCAAGTAAATGCAAAAATCTGTAGGCTGCGAATGTCTTAACTCTCTAAAAAAATAAAAGAGTTTTCACCTTATCGTCGTAGAAACCTTGATCATCAGTTCTTTGCTGTCCGAGGAGTCTATCCGTTTCAAGATCTGTATCGGCTTCTTCTTCATCGACACCTTCTTCGACCTCCAGTTCTCCTTCTTCAATCCCTCTTCTTGCTTCTGAATCCTCGCTATTACTTTCTGTACAAACTCTCCGCCTGCCATCGAGCAAACTACATCTTAGTTAGATGAACTCGTAAATTAAAAATATGTCGCTTCTATGGGTATTCCAAAACCCATGTTCAAAAAGTCATAATATTGTTCCAATTAAAAATTTCCCGTCCTGTGGCCACCCTAGACTTGTTTTTAAAATAACGATTCCCAGGGCTGGGACTGGCGCCATTATCAGACCTCGGATGAACTATAAGGCCTTAAAAAAGTCGCATAAAACTACATAATTTATTTTAAAATATTCTTTGTACAATCAAAATAAACTTTAAAGTAAAACTTGAAAAGGTAAAAGTATAACTTGAATTATACATTTTTTAAATTGAAGACTAAAAGAGTTTTTAATTTTTTAACTTTAAAATAAAAAATTATACATGTTTTACGTTTTACAATTAAAAAAGTTGTAATTTTGATCATTTAAAGTAAAAAAATTTTCTATTTGGAAGATTTGGAATTAAAAACTCTTGACAAATTTTAGGAATTTTATTTTAAACATCTGTAAAATTGAATAAACGAAGGGTGGACGTACATAATTAGATAAACAACAAAATAAATATTTTTCAGGAGCAAAAAAATATTTTGTAAAATCGAAATCCCCATTTAAAGATGAGACAAAAGTTTACTTTTGAGGTGACATGTTGTTGACTTACGTAAGCCAACAAAATTTGATCAGATACAGTTAACCATTTTAGAGGAAAGGAAATGTCCCCGACCACAAATTGGATCCAGATAGATAGGCTGCGGATTTCGCTAAAAAATTTAGACTTCAGTTTAAATAAAAAATTGAAACTTACTTCCGAGTAATTAAGTTTCTGAATCAGGATTCAAAAGTTTTTATAAAAAAGTGAACCAATTCTGAATAAATCGTCCAAGATTTTTGAGATTACAGTTTCACAGGTTTTAAAAATCGGTTTTCGGTAGCGATTGCAAATCGAATTTTTAATTTTTCTACCGAGATATGGGGTAGCTAAATAATGATAAGAAATATTTGCTACAGAAAAAAATGATTCTATTTCTAATCCACGATAACAATTTCAAAAAACGTCGCGAAGTGAAGAAAAAATTATTACAGCGCTAATACACTATTCTAAAATTTAAGTTACATAATTACTAGTTTAAAGTAACATAAATTTTTAATCTTAAGAATTAATATTTTTAGATTCTTCATTAACGTATTGAATCAGGCATTTCTAATTTAGAAATTATATTAATATAACTGAATTAAACGTCCCCAAAAACCTAAGAATACTCATTTTCATCAAATTTAGCCCTTTTTAAATTTTTAATTCGTCATCACCATATTTGATTAGCCAATTTGTCTTTCCGTTTCCGGTATGAAAGTGTAAAGTAGCGGGAATTGTGGTTGCTGAGAGTTTCGATATTTGTGGTGAAATTTAAGGTGAGTGAATTGGAGGAGTGTACAGAAGGCTTTGATTGAAAGAGTTTGTTTAAGGGATTGTAAAATTGTAAAGGGGATAAGGATATTTTTGAAGATTGAGACAGATTTGTGTGAAAGTTGAGGTTAGGTTG
>JAAAKG020000001.1:811792-823588 GCA_010014905.2 Druon quercuslanigerum | reverse complement strand
GAAATTTCAACTATTCTATTTTTGGTTGAAAATTGATCCTTTTGGGTTGAAAATGTAACTATTTTCGTAAAAAAATACACTATTTGACTAAATATAAACATTTTTGTTTAAAATTATTTTTTTTAAATTAATTTTTTGAACCAAAAATTCAACTATTCCATGTTTGGTTGAAAATTGATCTTCTTGAGTTGAAAATGCAAATATTTTGATAAAAAAATTAAAGTATTTGGCCAAATATGAATATTTTTGTTTAAAATTTGGTGTTTTTTTAAATTAATTTTTTGAGCCGAAAATTAAGTATTCCATTTTTTGTTGAAAATTGATCTTTTTGTGTTGAAAATGCAACTATTTTAACAAAAAATTCAACTAATTGACTTAATATGAATATTTGTGTTAAAAATGAGTTTTTTTTATTGAAAATTAATTTTTTATAACGAAATTTCAACTATTCTATTTTTGGTTGAAAATTGATCCTTTTGGGTTGAAAATGTAACTATTTTCGTAAAAAAATAAACTATTTGACTAAATATAAACATTTTTGTTTAAAATTATTTTTTTT
The DNA here is from genome assembly GCA_010014905.2 of Druon quercuslanigerum. Classification (NCBI taxonomy): domain Eukaryota; kingdom Metazoa; phylum Arthropoda; class Insecta; order Hymenoptera; family Cynipidae; genus Druon; species Druon quercuslanigerum. The sequence goes on along the minus strand of JAAAKG020000001.1, from coordinate 823,029 downwards.
TAATTAATTTTTTGAACCAAAAATTCAACTATTCCATGTTTGGTTGAAAATTGATCTTCTTGAGTTGAAAATGCAACTATTTTGATAAAAAAATTAAAGTATTTAGCCAAATATAAAGATTTTTTTTGAAAATTTGTTGTTTTCTTTGACTGAAAATTAATTTTTTGAACCGAACATAAAACTATTCCATTTTTGGTTGAAAATTTTTTGGTGGAAAATTAACTATTTTCGTAAAAAATTCCAGTTTGACTGAATATGAATATTTTCGTTTAAAATGGCCTGTGAAGCCTGTGATCGAAGCAGCTGAAAAACATGTTTTCTCTGGTAGTCCGAAATTTGAAACATTTTAGGCCCTGCCATAAAAATCTATCTAGAAAACAAAAAAAAGAAAACAAAAACACGGGAATTTCTGCAAGTACCCAAACTGGTTGCTCTCTCTCTCCCTCTTTAATTTACCGGCCGAGACTCGTAATTAGCAAGACTGGTTTAAAAAAAACAAAAAACTATCCTAAAATGCTAACCTATCTAAAAATTTTTTATGAGTATTTTTGGTACTCGTCATTAGACGCTCTGTCAGTGGGAGTTTTTTTTTTTGTAAAAACTCTGATTTGTTCTGTTCAACGTATGTAGCGTTCTCTTTCTGTTTCTTTTGATTGGCGCACGCTCATGATCACAGCTCACTCGAAGGCCACAGATTCTGTACTGTCTCTCCGCTGTAACATCTCAGAACAGAAGGACAACCATACATTAGTTTTATTTAGGCCAATGGTTGCACATCACCCTAGTCTACCAAAAATTTTTTTTTATTGTGAAAACTAACTGCATAAAGAGCCACTCGACAATTAAGGACAATTAGCTGAGCTAGAGCATAAAAAAAAAAACAAAAGCTAAATACCAAAACTTCCCAAGAGAATACACATTTTTCTTTTGTTTCGCACCCACAACAATTCCTTTATGTACACAATACATTACTCGCATTGCTGCCTCAGCATTCACCGTCTTTTTCCATCTGTACATTTTATGCGCGTACACTGTACAGTTTCCTATATAGTTCTTTTTTTTTTCATTTACTTTTTTTTATCATTAAAACATCAATAGACTGGAATAGTAATATACCTTCTATTCGATACTTTTTGCTGGGCGGCTCGGCATTGTGTGGCGGTGTTGACATCTGCAAATAAATTCCGAAGATTTCAGAACAATTTCAAGTTATATTCAAAAGAAATTAAATTAATGGGAAAACATGTTCAAAAATCAAGAACAACAAAATCCATTGATTTCTGTAAAACTGGAATAAATTTAAAGGATTTAAGATGAAAGAAAAGAATTCGATGAAATTCATAAAAAGTTAAGATGAATTTAAAACAATTTGAAAATATGAAAAACTTCATTGAATTCAGTATCTTTGAAATAACAGGGATGGTCGTTTTAATCACATCAAAAAATTCCCGGTCATTTTCCGGTTAGCAAACTTTTTTTTACGGTCAACTGAATAAACAAATTCGAAATATAAAGCTAAACAATTTTGCATTTGAAGGAATGAAAACTGAGCAGTAAATCCCTTTAAGCAATTTTAAGCTATAAATATTACAAATTGTACAATTAAATTTTTATTTTAAGCTGAACACTTCTTGAATTTAAAGATAAATTATTTTCATCTTAAATAGTTTTAAAATCCTTAGAAAGCTTCAAAATTTTATTTCAAAATCTTTTAATGATTCTAATTCTTCCTAATTTTTTTTTAATCTTGTAAAATGGAAAATATTTTTAACCGAACATGAAACTGTTCCATTTTGGTCGTAATTTGATCTTTTTGAGTTGAAAATGCAATTAGTCTGATAAAAAATTCAACTTTTTGGCTGAATATGAATATTTTCGTTAAAAATAAGTTTTTTTGTTGTTGAAAATTCATTTTTTGTAACGGAATTTAAACTATTCCATTTTTGGTTAAAAATTGATCTTTTTGGGTTGAAAATGCAGCTTATTTTGATAAAAAATTCAATTTCTTGGTTTGATTAAAAATGCCCCCATTCAGTAGAAAATTAATTTTCTTCTTTAAAAATGTGATTACTTAGTTTAGGTTAAGGATTCAACTTTTTTTTGTGTGCAAATTTGTATTTTTTAGTTGAAAATTTAATTATTTGGTTTGAAAATGTAGGAATTTGGTCGAAATTGTTTTTCTCTCTTGACTGCACAAATCTGTCTGGTTTCAAAATTAATCTCTTTTGGTCAAAATTGCATTTTTTTGTTGTTCGGAATGCCACTGCTTGGTAGAAAATAAATTTTATGGTTGAAAATTTAACAATTACTTTGTTAAAAATTTATTTTATTTTTTGAAAATTCATCTTTTTGGTTGAAGACTCAATTTTTGGTTTGAAAATTCATCTTTTCTGGTAGAAATTTGATCTTTTTTGGTTAAAGATAACCATTGCTGGATAGGCAATTAAATTAAATTAATTTTTAAACTAAAAATTTAACTGGTCTGCATATGAATATTTTTGTTTAAAATTATATTTTTTTTAATTAATTTTTTTGAACCGAAAATTCAACAATTCCATTTTTAGTTGAAAATGCAACTATTTTGATTTAAAAAAATGCAACTATTTTGATTTTAATATTTTTGTTAAAAATTAGTTTTTTTTGCTGAAAATTAATTATTTGAACTGGACATTAAACTATTCCATTTTTGGTTAAAAATTGATCTTTTTGGGTTGAAAATGCAGCTTATTTTGATAAAAAATCCAATTTTTTGGTTTGATTAAAGATGCCCCCATTTAGTAGAAAATTAATTTTCTTCTTTAAAAATGTAATTACTTAGTTTAGGTTAAGGATTCAACTATTTTTTTTTTAAATTTGTATTTTTTAGTTGAAAATTTAATTATTTGGTTTGAAAATGTAGGAATTTGGTCGAAATTGTTTTTCTCTCTTGACTGCACAAATCTGTCTGGTTTCAAAATTAATCTCTTTTGGTCAAAATTGCATTTTTTTGTTGTTCGGAATGCCACTGCTTGGTAGAAAATAAATTTTATGGTTGAAAATTTAACAATTACTTTGTTAAAAATTTATTTTATTTTTTGAAGATTCATCTTTTTGGTTGAGGACTCAATTTTTGGTTTGAAAATTCATCTTTTCTGGTAGAAATTTGATCTTTTTTGGTTAAAGATAACCATTTCTGGATAGGAAATTAAATTAATTTGTTAAGTGAAAATTTAACTGGTCGGAATATGAATATTATTGTATAAAACTATATTTTTTAAATTAATTTTTTTGAACCGAAAATTCAACAATTCCATTTTTGGTTGAAAATGCAACTATTTTGATTTTAATATTTTTGTTAAAAATTAGTTTTTTTTGGGCTGAAAATTAATTTTTTGAACTGGACATTAAACTATTCCATTTTTGGTTAAAAATTGATCTTTTTGGGTTGAAAATACAACTATTTTGATAAAAAAACTCAATTTTCTGGCTAAATATGAATATTTTTCTTAAAAATTAGTTGTTTTTAATTGGTTAAAATTTAATTATTTGAACCGAACATTAAACTATTGCATTTTTAGTTAAAAATTGATTTTTTTGGGTTGAAACTTTAACTATTTTCGTAAAAAAGTAATTTTCAATTTTCCTAGGAATCTTATGAAATTTTTTTTTCTTTTCAAGTCTTTCATAATTCTTAAAAAGTTTTTCAATTTTTTTTCGCAATCTGCAAAAATCTATATTTTGTTTTAAATTAGGCAGTGGACTATTTGCACTAAAGTTTAGATAAAAATGCCGGATTTTGTTGGATTAATTGTAGACACTTCGTTTAAATTATTTTTAATCATTACAAATTTTTATTAATTTTCAATCTTTCTAAATATCTCTTCAATTTAGCTAAATTTTTTCTAGCAATTATAGATGTTGAATATTTATTATACGTCAAAATTTAATATCACTTATAAATTACATTTTTTTCAAATAAAACAATTAAAATTATAACTTTCAATATTTAGTTTTTTTATTATGTTTTGAATATTTCATTCATAAATACCGAATTTATATTAACAATCAAATATGTCTAAATATTCAGCAATTGTTATTTTTCCTAATTAAAAAATTTTAAATTTTAAGGTTATCAATATTCTAAATTTGATAAAAGCCTTTAATGATGAGTATATTTTTTTAAGTTATTTTAAAATTGAAAATAGTTTATAAAGTTTCAATCGTGTGTTTACATTTGTTTAACTAAACTAACAATGTCAAAATTCTAATTGAAACAACTTAACTTTTAACGTTAAAATCTGGAAATTCTTCAATTTGGAACTGATTCCGAATCTTCTTGTAAAATCAATTAATATTCACTTGTTAATCCTTAATGTATAGTTTGATTTAAAAAATCATTATAATTTATATTCACTTTTGATTGTCTTAAAAAGTTTTTTTTGTCCAAAATTGTCGATTTCAAACGCAACTAATTTTTCTATTTTTTAATTCTTTAAAACAATATTTTAAAATTCTTTAATTGAAAAATGTACGCGTAACAATTCAAATTGGAAATTTTTTTAGTGAAAAACTTTCGAATTACGCACTGCAAACTGAATGATATCATAATTGAAAAAGATAAAAACTCAACTAATTATTTAAAAAAAGGTTAAAATCAAACTTGTCCATATTTTATTTTAATTTGAACCATTTTCGATCAAAAAATAAATTCACTGTCATTTCCCGGTTTTTCCAGATCACATAAAATTTCTGGTCCCGCGGATATCCAGAATTTTAGAATTTTTATAAGGTTTCAAGTAAATTAAAACAAAATCCATAGAATTCCAAAAAATTAGAAGAATTCAGGGTAAATTCATCAAAAAAAAAAAAAAATGCAAATCTCTTTACATCTTTAAAGTCCTACTAATTTCTAACACAAGAAGTGATCAGTTTAAAAAAAAATTTAATTTCAATTAAAAAGAATTAAAATGAATTGGAATTTTAAGAAACGAAAATAACTTAATTGATTACAGTAAATTTTGAGTGAATTTAGAGAAATTTAAAAGAAATAAGAATTAGATGAAATTTATAAAAAAAATCAAGTTGAATTTAAAAAGTAATCAAGCGAATTAAAAACAATTTAAAAGGATTTACGATAAATTAAAACACATGAGAATCGTTTCCAGTACTCAAGTATTATTTCAAAACCTTTTAAATCCCTTTAAATTACAGAAATCAATACTATGAAGAAAAAAAATCCTGTTCTAAAGTGAACTTAATAGGAAAATTATCATTCTATCAAGAAATTCCATATCTCAATTTAAATCTCAAATTTAATTCTTAAAATAAAATTATGATTCTCCAAATGAAACAGCTCAATTATAAAACAAAATGATTAATTTTTAATGAAGATTATAAATATTTCATTGAAATACTTGAATTTTCAACCAAAAGGATTATTTTCTAAAAAAAAAAGAATTTTCAACAGAAAATGGATTAGTTATATTTTTTAGTTAAAAACAATAATTGTCAACCTAACTGATGAATTTTCAACTAAAATGACGAATCTTCAGCTGTAATAATTTAATTTTAAACAAAAAAAGATACATTTTCAACTAAATGATTCTTTTTAATCAAAATTATGAATCTTTAAAAAAAATCATTTTTAACAAAAGAGTCTAATTTCCAACTAATATTATAAATAACTGAAGAACCTTCATTTTTAAATGAAGAGAACCTTTTTTAACCGGGAAGATTAACTTTCAAAGAAAAATATCATTTTCTGCAAATAAAATCGATTTCTTAGCAAACTATGCGGATTTGCAACAAAATAGTCGAATTTTGAATTAAAAAAGACAAATTTCGAGTCAAATTGTTGAATTTTGAACTAGAAAAAATCAATTTTCAACCTAAATAATGAATAATCAACTGGAATAGTTGAATTTTATATCTAACAAAAAGATGAAATTTCAATCATGAAGATTAATTTTCTACAAAAAAAGATAAATTTTCTACAAAAAAAAAGACAAATTTTCCACAAAATACATTGATTTTCAAACAAATAGTTTAATTGTTAAATAAAAAAATTAAATTATCAACCAAGTAGTTGAATTTTTGATTTAAAAAAGTTGAATTCGGAAAGAACAATGTAACCAAATCTTCAATTATAATTCAGAAATATCTCCTCTTTGAAATAATACTTCTACTCTCAAAAATACATGAAGTGCTTTCTTCTTTTTAAATTTGAAAAGGGGAACTTTTAAATTGTGAAAAATTCTGACTTGGAACAGGTATTTTTTAAACTCCTTTCCTCTCAATTCGAATTATAATTCTTTTAAAAAGTTCGCGTTCGATGTTAAAAAATCCCTGTTCCAAGTTAAATTATATTTCTTTACGAAATTATCAAAATCTGACGAATTCTGACTTGAAGCAGGGATTATTTTTGTAAATAAAACAAAAATGACCCGTCCCGTGTAGAAAATTTGTTCTTCTAAGACAAAATTATAATTATTTACAAAATTCTCTGTTAAGGGTGGCTTTTTATTCACAGAAAAAAATTCCCGATTACTTTCAGGTTCGCAAACGTTTTTGACGGCCAATGAAATTTCAAAAATCGAGCTCTGAAGCTAAATATTTCTCAATTTATATTAATAAAAACTTAGCTGAAAATAATTTTAAGCAATTTTAAGCCAAAAATATAAAAAATTGAATTATTAGATTTTTTTTTATAAACGGAACTTCTTAAATTAAAATTTTAATTATTTTTATTTCAGAAAGTTTTAAAGTCCCTAAAAAAGCTTCACAATTTTATTTTTAAATCTTGAATCATCTACATGATTTTCTTTTACATTTTTTTAATTTTAAATTATTTATGACATTTTTTCCGATTTTCTAAGCATCTTTTAAAATGATTCGAATCCTTCCAGATTAATTTTTGACAATTTTGAAAATCTTCCTAAATATTCTTTTTAAATTAATTTCTGAAAATAAAAAGTCATTTTCAATTTTCCTAGGTATCTTAAATAAATAATTTTTATTCGTTGGAAGCTGCAAAAATCTATATTTTCCTTTAAATTATGATTTCCCGGGATGTTTGCACGGTAATTTCGGTATTAATAGTGGAATTTTGTCGGAATGCCAAAAACACTTTATTTAAATTATTTGAAACCATTTCAAATTTGTAATCTTTTTAGACCTTCTAAATATCTATTCCTTCATTTTCCTCACATTTTTTCTAGAAATAATAGATGTTGAATATTTATTAATCCTAGAATTTCAACAATTTTATTTGTAAATTAAAATTTGTTAAATAGAACAATTAAAATTGTAATTTTTAAGGTTTAGTTTGTTGTTGTTGTTTAGATTCGAATATTTGATTTATATTTACTGAGTTTAAATAAAGTCAAATATTTACAAATATTAGGCAATTGTTCTTTTTCTGAATTACAAAATCTCACATTTTTTAATTTTTGACTAAAAAAATATTTTAAATTAAATAGAAGTCTTTAATAATAAATATATATTATTTTGAAGTTATGATAACATTAAAAATAGTTTATAAAATTTAAATTATATGTTTAAATTTGTTCTAATCGGAAAATTGTTAAATTTTAAACAGATTTAAACAGTCTTTTAAAAAAGCATTTTACAATTCTTTAAATGAAAAATATACACTTAAAAATTAAGATCTAAAACGGAAATTTTTTAACAGAAAGATTTTCGAATGACGTATTGTAAACTGAATGATATAATTGGAAAAAATTAAAATTCAACAAATTATTGAAAAAACTGTATAAAAAAATTAAATTTAAAACAAAATTAAGAAAATTCATTAAAAATTAATTAAATTAATTAATTAAATTTTTTAAAGCTGTATTGAACTGTATTTATTACGGAAATTCCTTGTTCCCATAAAAAATGATATTTATTTGCACTACACTATATTATAATTCAAAAATATAATAACTCCCTTTTCCCAAAGTTTGGAAGAAGGAAATTTTATACTGACTTGGAACAGGGATTTTTTTTAATTCCCTTCAAAATAAGAATTAAAATTATTCTCCTAAATTCTTGTTCCATGTTAAAAATTACCTGTTTTAATCAATAATTCAACACAAAATTCTAATTTAACAAAATCCGGTTCTAAAGTGAATTCATAGGAAAATTATAATTTTTTCCTGAAATTTCATATATCAATTTAAATCTTAAATAAAATGTCCAACACTAATTTATAATCAAGTGCATTTCCAAGATTCGCTGTGCCAAGTCGCAATTACCTTTAGTTACACTTTCTATTCAAATTTAGAAATATAGTCACTTCCTGTTTATAAATTTCAAAAGTGGGAAGTTTCAAGATTTTATTTACAAAAAAAGAATGTATAAATTAAAAAAAAATCTGATTCGAAACAAGGAATATTCCCATCTAATTCTTTGGCGGAATTTTTTAAAAAGGTTTTATTTATTTATTCTGTCTCAAGTCAAAAATATAATTATTTTCTATATTTTTCATTATAATTTAGAAGAGCAGTTTCAAATTGTAATGAAATTTGACTTGAAACACGGATTTTTTAAATTTCCTTTCTCTAAATTAGGATTAAAATTCTTTTCTAAAATTCACGCTTCCAAATAAAATTATAATTCTATACGTTAACTTCCTGTCCCAAAATAATAATAATAATAAAAAATAATAACTAAACGAAATTACCTTTCTGATATAAAAATTATAATTCCTTACGGAAATCTCTGTCTCAAAGTTATATTTCTTTACAGAAATCTCCTTTCGGAAACTCAAAATTATTTTCTAAAATTCCGTGTCCAAAAGTAAATTATAATTCTTTTCAAACATATAAATACTTTTAAAAAATATCGGTCTCAAAGCCGATATGAAAATTCTTAACTGAAATATACCCTATCCCAACTGAAAATTAATTCTTTTGGAAAATTCCCTTTTTAAGTGAGAATTATTATTTTCTTTAGAAATTCCATGTTCCAATTCAGAATAAGACTAATAAAATATACGAAACCACTTTTAATTTCCGTATTAGTACATTCGAGAAAGCAATCCAGTTATAAACCGTAAGAAATGGTTTAAACAATTTGAAAAATATAAAAACAATATAAAAATAATAAGCAATTACATTTTTAAACTCGAGCTTCGGCCGAATTTTTTATTAATTATTTATTTAAAAAGAAAGTTGACAATTTTTCTAAATAAATAATAGCATCTTTTTCAACAACTCATATTTATGTAGAACATCATGAAATCTGGAATGAGACACGTTAAATTTAATATCTAGCAGGTAGAAATATTTACACAAATTTGTTTATTTTTTTTTTTAGTAAGAGATTAAAGAGTGACAGGACACTTTCAGTTTAAAAATGCTTGGAGACTTTACCCTTCAATTTTTTTTCTCGGGGCATATGTAAAAACAGCGCGTAGTTAAATTTTTTTTTAATTGTCATTGTTAATTTTATAAACAAATAAAAAAAAAATGAATTTCACGTTCTAGACTTCATTCCTTGGAACAGAATTGATTAAATATTTGCAGACGATAAATAATATGTACGACCTTTTAATACATAATAAAAAATGTTCGATGTTTAAATAAATTTTATAAACAAATACATATTTTCGTCAATTTTCAACCGGCATACATTCTTTTTTCGGCGGCATCAATATTAAATTACTTGTTTTGATTGATTTGTAAAGTATCATGAGGGAATAAGTATTTAAACAAGTAACAAATATTATCGCCTGATAAAGTCCCGTAATAAATAAAATCAATTCTGCGTCATTGTTAGTCGATTTCATAAACAAAAAACGAAATTCATTTGTTTGGAAATAGCCAAGTTGTGAATTTGATTATAAAATTATTTACAAAATAAACATGAAATTTTTACTGATTAGGTAATAAAACTTGAAAATTGATGAAAACCTGTATTTGTTTACCAAATTTATTGAAATAACTATTGTTATGAGGTATTGAAACGTTGTTATTATTTAATGTCCACAATTTTTTAATCAATTATATAAAAGGAATGTAGTCTTTAGAGCACGTAATAACTAAAATATGCATTTGTTTTATGCAGATCTCGAAAAAGTGTTTTTTTTTTAACTTGAAGCAGCACTTTCACTTATTAATTTGTTAATAAAAAAATGAACAATTTTTTATAACTATAACCTGCAGGATATTATTTGTAAGGAACTCGTTTCTAAATCAGAAATTTACTGAAACAACACTTTCGATTTTTCACTCGATAAGCGTCAAAAATAGAAATCTAATTCTGAATATTCAATAAAATCATTTGTGTAAACATTTGAAATACTGCCAATTGCATGTCGTATCTGTCAACTTAATCTGTTTACCAATTTTCCAAATAAATACAGAAATATTATTAATTAGCAGATTTTTCAGAAATGTAAATAACAAACCCTTTTTGTTGAATTAAGAATTTAATGCGCTTTACGCATTTAGAGTGCTTGCTAAAAAATCAATAACCTTATTCCAGAAGATTAATTTCTATTAAATCAATACAAAAACGTAAATTGAGGATAACTACCCACATTCATAAAGTATTACTTTAACTTAAGAAATATTAAAAATATAGTTTCATAAAAGAACGCCCACTGGTATTCTAATAATAAATAAAAAAAAATAAAATTGTGGGAATAACGCTATAGTCGCCATGACAGAAAGATCGTTTACGTTATTTATGAAGAGGAAAAAGGGAAGTTTTAATGAGATATATGATTTACTTACCATGGACATTGTTCCGTTCATTTTATCTGAAGTCAAAATTAATCGTGAACGAAACGTTTACACTATCCTGGCACACCGAATTTTGGAATAAATCTCCCTTTACGTTGGTTATAACGTTTAAGTCGGAGCTCTTCGACTGTCTTCGACTCACTTGTCTCTTGTCTCTTCTCTCCTTCTTCTTCCTTCCGGAAGCTGCGAACCAATTTTGTATTAAGTAGTTGACTTTCCTTTTATAAAAAAAGGCAGTTTTATAATTCACTATAAAAAGGTTAAATAGTATATCAAAAGTGTAATGTTTTTTCACTCTTAATAAACAAATAAAATCATGTTTTTCTAGTAAAATGTAATAAATCTATGATATTTTGCAAACATTTTGACTTTAGTAGTTACCGGTTCTTAAAAACGTCAGTTGGCAAGATGGCCGCACGCCGAGGGACATTGACATGATCCAATAAACACATGGTCTAGCCACGCGCAAGTAAAAAAAACTGAGCCAATAAGAATCTTGCCGCATAATTT
>JAAAKG020000001.1:793510-811692 GCA_010014905.2 Druon quercuslanigerum | reverse complement strand
TAATAATTTTTTTATCCTCTTATAATCAACAGAATTGGTTTTTGAATTTTTTTCGGAACTCGCTTAGTATCCTCTATAGTCTATAACATATATTTTGAACATCGTGGTCGGTAAAGCCGTTTGCGATAAAACAGGATTTTTTGATTTTTCAAAATTTGTTTATAACTTTTGAAACAAATTTTTTAGTTGATACTTGGGGTAAATTTGTCTTATAGGGGAAACCACTTGCTCCCGAAATATGAATTACATCTGAGCGGGGGCACCCAGACCATGCTTATCCTGCTATGGCCTTTAACATTTAAGTGAGTCTGTCAAATTGGAAATATTCTTCTCATTGCTATTTAGGCTAAATCAATTGTCACTCTACTAAATGTACATTTATTGTGTAAACTTCATTGTCCAGAAGGCCAAAAATTATCAAAATAAAAAAAAAATTTTTTTTTTAAGTCTTTCGAGCTAAGTTTAGGGATACAACACATGATGGTTGAAACTAAAATTATGAAAGCTACTTATATAACACTATCTCGATTAATTTTACTAAAATTTTAAAATATTTGACAACTTCCGGTAATAAAATGTTTTTTTAAACGCTTTTAATTATAAAATGCTCATCCTCAGATTGTGAAATAAAAAATGTTATAATATGAAGCGCTTATATTTTAATTTTTTTTCCAATGAAGAATACGTCGAAATTCATATTATTTTATCTATTGAAGATTAGAAATTCAATAATAAGGTATACAATTTAAAGTTGATTAATTTAAAATTAAAAAGAAATTTATACGAGAAATTTATAATTGAAGCGAATCTAAAATGCTGATCCACGTACCCCCTCCCCTAGAGTAGATACTAATTATTTAAAAATACTAATATATGTAACATTATTAATTTAATTTAATTAATAGTCAAGACACTATCCATGTTCCTAAATAAAAATTAAATTAATTACGTATCTTTTATTTGTGCTCTAAATTCATGATTATTCACAGTAGATGGCATTGTCCACTGTAGGGAGGTTTCCTCTACTTTTTTTATTTTTAATTAGAAAATTGGCAAGTATGAATGCTTATTTTTGTTTATTCATTTCTTATTATTATTAATTTGTGAACTGGTTCTGACCACATAGCCTTCTACCTTTAGCAACTCTTTAGTATGGACTTAAATCATCAAACGTATTATTATCCGTATTATTATCCGTAAATGTCGGTAAATGTCGGGAAGAATCTACACTCAAAATTCAAAATTTAAAAAAAAAAATTGAGTAGAATAAATTCTTTTATAAACGGGCTTCGAGCTAATTAAATATTTCCATATATAAAATTAGATTGTGCTTGACAACCTTTAGAAAGAATAATTGAATTATGAATTCATTTCATGATTATTTAATAAGGTCGACGACCTGTCTAGAAACTCTTTGATTTCCATATCGTGTCACCGATTTTAAACAGAATAATTTAAACCAATTCCAACCTTTCTGCTAATTAATTTGATTTCATTTCAAATGACTTGAAATTAAAAATAAATTAAAATTAAAGACTAAAATTAATTTTCATAAGTTAAATTTTTTTTGTTGCATTTGATATAGAGAGGAGTAATTTTGAAGCAACAGGAAGATTAATATCAAGCATAAAATATCACAGTTAAATTCGACTAAAATATAAAATTCTTGGTAATAAAAATGTGTTCGAAGATTTGAAATTTTATTCAAATTACCTGCCACATAATTTACTAATAAAAAAAATATATATGAGTGAGAGGATTCTAATCATTCTGTCAAGTTTGTAATGGTTTGCAATTTTTTTTTTATTTCCAAAAAATAGGGTGTTGTAATTTAAAGCCAACTAATTCCTAATAAATAAATGTATTGTCTATTCCTAATTGCGCAGAAAGCCTAAATTTATTATAAATTAAAAAACATTAAATATTTTTGAAAAGCCTTTCAAAATTACTTGTGTTAAAAACAGTGATTATGATCATCTTGCAGGAAAATTTCCCCGCTCAGCACACGAAGGTTGCAACTACAATTATAAAGTTACTAATTTAATTATATCTGTATTATTTCTACTAAAAGTTCAAAATATTTAAAATTTTCTTATAATAAACTTTTCTCATATTTAAGGCTTTTAATTATAAAATGGTCGCCTTATTTCTCAATAAGAAATGCTATTCTTCCCCCCGTTTATATTTTATTTTTTGCTCAATGCAGAATACATCCAAACTTATATTCTTTAATGTATTAAAGGTTAGCAATCAAGTAATAAAGACATAAGATTTGAAGTTAATTAAATAAAAATTAATAGTATTTCTGTTTTCTTTTAAATTCTATATTTGGTGCCTCGAATTTTAATATTTAAATCTTGAAGCTTTCCGGATGCCAAGAAACAAGATAAGGTCCTTATATTGCCCCAACATCGAAGATCCGAAATCGCCCCAAACCTTCTGTATTGAATCCTAATTTAGGAAACGAGCCTCGTAGTTGGTTTCCATAAGAATTTCAATAGCTTGGCTCGTCTTGTCTCTGCAAAAACGAGGCACAGAGGTAGAGATAAAGAAAAGGAGTGTAGTCACGTAATTTTCCAGGAGGCACCCCCGTAATTTTTCCATCGACGTCTTTGGCAATATGCCAATACCGCGAAAGTGAAAGGAGTTTGGGTAAGAAATGAAGAAATGGGCGAAAGAGAGGAAGGGGGGGGGGGGGGAAAGTAGTCTTAAATTTTGAATTTATAATAATAATCATAATCTTGAAAATGTGGCAAAGCAGAACTAAATGGAGCCGTTGTCTAAAGAAACAACCTAAGTCGGCTTTTAGGTTTTGGCACAAAATTAACAAAAAAATGTACAAAATCTCTTTTTACAAATCAAAAACGAAATAGTTACCTTAATAGGAACATTAGTTCACAATTGTTTTGGTCTTACGATCAATTTTGGAAATAAAAAAGACAAGGAATATTCCGAGTCAATATTTTAATACACATTTAAACAAATTACAATAGGCGACATTTCGACCTTAATCTGTTGGTCATCCTCAAGCAAATTATACCTAATATAAATTATATAAAAAAAGTTAGCCAATTTAAAATAATTTTTAACAGTGTCATAGAAAAAAATAATATAAAGCAAAAATTGTGGTTCGATGAAAAAAAGTTTTGAAACAGTTTTTTATAAACACTTCCTGGTACATAATTTATTTGGGAAAAAACCTCAAAAAGCAAAGAGGCTCCCAATAATTAGGGTTACATTTTTAAAAATTGCAGAGCGAAACCACAATAGTCAAACGAGGGACAACTTAGTAATGGTGACAGGAAACTAAACATGGGTATGTTAAATATATGGTACAAAGTTTTCGATATAGAGGGCTTAAATTCAATTTTAACGAAAACAGCGTGCCAAGGCATTTAGGAATCTGAATATTCAATTTATTATACTATAGTAGCATTGAGTTACATTAAGTATTTCTGTTTTTAAGTCAATGGAATATTTTTTATATTTATTAATAAAAACCGATTCTAAAATTCTACGTTTGTAAGTTTATTTTCTTTTGCTAAAATCTTTATATTATCAAAGTCAAAATCAAAAAGGTGATCAAAATTCCACGAGTGTTGTGATAAACCTGTGTTCACATTCCCCATCTTACAATATCTTTTGCGTTCAACTATTCTTGTTCTTAATCTTCTACCTGTTTCACCAATGTAAATGTTATTACAAACCAGAATCTTTTATATTTAAAAAACAATTTTCCAATTTATGATTATTTTTTAAAATATACAATTATGCTAAATTTTTTTAAAGCATTTTTTAATCTCTCTGATGAACCTTGTACATATGGTAACGAAACATGTAAATCAGTTTTTTTTTGTGATTATCTAACCATATATTTTTCTTTTTGGAACTATTATAAATTTCATTTATTCTTTCCTTGATGACACTTTCTATTAAAGGTAGTGGGTAATTATGTTGTTGCAATGTAATTTTTAATTGGTTTAAATTTTCTTCTCTAAATATAATATCGCTAAGTTTCAAGCATCTGTCTACTAGTCCTTTAATTAATCCAACTTTTTGGTTGAATTGATGGTGTGAATTATAATTTAAATATTGTCCTGACAATCAAGATTTTTTGTACCAATTGGTAATCAAAGCTCAATTTTTTGTTTTTATAATTGGTATATCCTAATAATTTAAGGTGTTACTATTTTCCAATTCAAAAGTAAATTGCAAAGATTCGTCGATACTATTAAATGCATTAATTAATTCTCGAATTTTATCAGTGGGAACTATAATGAAGATGTCGTCCACGTACCTTTTATAAAAAAGTGTTTTAATAGTTAGTTTTGATAATGCTCTATTTTCTAAATCCTCTAAAACGAGATTCGAAGCAACTGGAGATAAGGGCGAACCCATAGGGCAACCTGATATTTGTTTATAAAACTTTTGTTTAAAAGAAAAAACAATATTATTAAATACTGTGCTAACAGCTATTAAAATTTCAGAATTAGATATTTTTTTTACATTTTTATATACTTGTAATTTCTCTTCTATGCAATCATAAAGTAAATCTAACGGTATGTTCTCAAACATGGAAACTACATCTAAAGATAATGACTGGGTACTAGGTACATGAATATTCTTAATTTTTTCTTTAAAATCCCAACTACCTTTATTAAACGAGTGAGTTGTACCCGAAACAGGTTTTAAAATTTGGGATAAAAATTTGGATAAATTGTAAGTAGGTGAACCTATAGAAGACCAATTTCACAGAACGTTATAGACCAATTGTTTAATAAAAATTAAAACTTAAACTGAAACTAAAAACTTATTTTTGCTTCTTAAATTATTAAGAAGCTTTAATTTTTATCAAAAACGAAATGTTATGGGTTTTAAAATGTTTGTAAAGCAACATTTTTTTTTTGTACAAATACGTTTTGAAAAGATTGTTTGGCAATATCGTGCCGAAACCTAAGTCGACTCTAGTGGTTTTTCTAGAGAATGGCTCAATAGTGAATCCAATGATTTTGAATGATAATCAGAAGAATAATAATTATATGAAAAACCTTATGATTGTTTAAATAAAAAATACCAGAATGATTAAAGATAAACGTAGTTTTCGTAGACTATTCGTAAATTCAAAGGCACGTGCTTGTCTATAAAGCGGGACCCAATATTTTTAGCGATTAAGGGGAAAATTGAATCTTCGGCCGTATCCGACGAATTCGTTTCCGCTACCGTTTTCCTTGGCCAGCGGCCAAAAAATACACCCCCACCCAAAATTGCCTGGAACGCCTTCCCAACTAGGACCCTCGAATGCGAAACGGCCAAAGTGCTGCCGATAAATATCGAAACACTTAGCTTCTGTTTTGACAGAGACTGCATTTGCCGAAATCCTCTGATGTTTTTATTGTATATGCCACTCTTAATGTTTTTCCAATTCTTGAATTTATTAACAATTATTTTTCTATTTGTTTTATATTTTATTAAATAAAAAGAATTGTTTTTTTGTAGTCTTATCAAAAAAGTGGTTTAACGATATGTATCAAACATCTCGTAATGATTTTTTAAAATTTTGATTGGCTTTTCATTACTTGAAGATCTTTTACATCTTAAGTTTTAAAATTTAAAAATTTAATCTACAAATAGCCCCTTTTAAGGTAATTAGAGTCTAAAATTCGGTCTCTGGAAAAAAGTTGTCTGCATTTTCAAGAATTGAAATGACCGTGTCTGCCATGTGCTATAAAAGAAAAAATATTAGTTTTTAGGAAAAAAGTTTCAAAATTATAAAGAAAAATTATTGCAACAAAGTTTTTTTTATTGAAAAACTGTTGAATTCTAGTAAATCATTTGTTCTTTGAACAAATTTTTTTATCGATTTGAGACATAGAAAAATTTTACTTACAAAATTGGTAACAATAGAATTGTAGATTATCTTTTTCAAAAAAAAATAAATTACTTGATTTATTATGCCTTATTAATAAAAATTATAGAAAATATTATAAGAATAGAATTTTTGTTTTTTAACAATCATGAGTAGTTACATGAAAACTCTAAAACAATCCACTAAATGATTGAAAATATTGTACATTTTTTATGTTACAATTTTAAAATACGATAGAATTAAAAATATTATATTATATTATATTATATAATTTAAAATACGACAGAAATTTGGCACCAGAAAATAGTATTTTAAAATAAAAATCATCACAGCTCGAACAAGATTTGTAATTTTTTAAACAAATTTAGGTTATGTTAAATGTTGTGTCATTAAATTTCAAAGAAGATTTAAATGTTGGAAGAATTTTTGGTTATCTTTAGATAATATACCGAAAATCGATTTAGAGAATCATTAGATTTAAATGCATATTTACAAGCTTGAACAATTTTTTGTTATGTTATTTTAGTGTTTTTCATAAAAATCAATACAAATTTGTTTAAAAAAACCATAAGATTTTTAGATTATAATTTTTGTTTTAAGAAATCATATGATTTTTTGATTATAATTCAAAATAATGAAGTTCATAATTTTTTTAACAATTTTAGGTTATGCTCGTGCTTTTTATCGGATATCGGTATAGATTTCACGTAAATTTTAAAATTGTAGTACAATTTTAGCTTAAGCTAAAATTTTTCACCTGGAATCGGTTATTAAAAAATCATTAATTTAAAAATAATATCTACATTTTTAAAAACTTTTTTGTTATGTTTTATTATTCCAGTAATTTTCGTCGAAAACTGTTTTTTTTTAATTATAACATTCTTCATATTATTATTATTACTAAAATCGTAATTTTTAAAGCACTATAGGTTATTTTCGAGTATTTCGCTGAAAATCGATTGTTTAAAAAAAAAGTTTAAAAGAAGAGTTACAATTCGAAAATATTTTTGGTTTTGTTATGCTAGTGCTTTTCTTCAAAAATTGTTTTCGTTTTTTTTCTCATTCAATAACTTTCAGATTATTATCGAAAATTATTAAATTAAAAAATTGTTCGATAATGCTATGCTGCGGATTTTCATTGAAAATCAGTATACATTTCGAAGATACAAAATTTTTGAACAATTTTAGGTTAGGTTAACATTTTTGACTAGATACCAGTTATTTTTCCCAAAATACATAAAATTTAAAAAAACATTTACAAGCTTGAATAGTTTTTTTTGTTATGTTAGTGTTTTTCGTTTGAAATGTCCTAAAATGTACAATTTTCAACAAATTTAGGTTATGTTAGAGTTTTGGTCGGAAATTGGTACGAACTGAAAAAATATCAATTTTCATCAATTATCAAAAATATTGTAAATACTTTTATATTATTTTATTATATTCAGGGTGGGCCACTTTATTCTATCCACCCCAAAATCTTCGGAAATCAACGGTATAAAAAGAAACTATTCAAACAAATGTTGCTCAGGACAATGGGGGCCATCTTTCTGCAAAATCGGTTTTGACCTTAATATCAATTTTAAAGGTTATTTGAAGGTCACATTGATTTTTCAAATAGAAACCTCTATTTTTTTACCTTAGATTCTAAAAGAGGGGACAGTTTTGCGTCAAAATGATAGAGTCAATTTTCCCGAAGTCAAATAAAGGTTAAATCAAAGTCAAATTCCACAAATCATGCATAACAAAATTTTTTGTTTTATTCTTTCAACACGTTTGGGCAACACAAAGCTGGGGTGCATTAGGGACCAATGACTTTGAGAACTTCGACCTTGAGGCATGCTTGGAAGGTCATTTGAAGGTAAAAGTGTTTTTTTTTTGTTGAAAACAAACCCACAAACTCACAAGCTCCAAACCAACAAAGCCTCAAGGTCAACGTGGTGAAGGTTGTTGGTCCCAAATTCACCCCAGCTTTGCGTTGCTCAAACGTATTACAAAAATAAAACAAAAAATCATGCTCTGCATGAATTTTGAAATTTTTCCTCGATTTAATCTTTATTTGACCTCGTGGAAATTTATTCTTAACTATCATTTAGGACGTAAAATTTCCCGCTCTTTCAGAATCTAATGTCAGAAATAAGCGTTCCCATTTTAAAAATCAATGTGAGCATTAAATAACCTTGAAAATTGATCTCAAGGTCAAACTGATTTCCCAGAAAGATGGCCCCCATTGTCTTAAAAACCGGGAGGTGAAAAAATGGAACTGTATAAATTTGAATAAAGATTATTTTAAAATTCAATTTAACAATATAATAAATTTTTAACTTGACTCTAGGCCGATAAGAGAATAAGTACAACAAAGCCAGAAATCCTAATTTTTTAATCTCGACTTCCCACGCCAATGCTAAATTAATTATTTAACGATCTTTATGATTAGGACTCAGAATGTACACCACATCAAAGTCTCCCGAATCAATTTCCATTTGGGTTCTCATAATTAACATCAAGCAACGTCAAGTCCCTTTGCACAGAAACGTGGACCCTGAATCCTCTGGGAAATACACAATGGGATAAATTATTCGCTAGTGGGGAAACCAGGCAATCGAGTAACAAACGGAAAGGGGTTTTCAATACTCTAAAGGAAATAGAAAGGTGAGAGAGGGAAAAAAAAAAGAAAATCGATGAAAAAATAAGAAGAGTGTGTATACTTTCGCCTTCACTGATGAATGGCATAAGCCACTTGGCTTTTTCTTCTAATGGGGATTAATACCAACTGCGATGCCAAGTGCTTCTAAAGAGAAAAGTGCAAGGAACAAAAAGTCCAGATTGACGTTTTACATCTGGCATTTTACACATTTTCTTAGTGATTTTTTTCTTCTTTAGAAACTTTAAAACTGCACTGTTGCTAAAAGGAAGTGAGATAAATAGAAGCAATTTATTGGATTTTTTAGATTGCTTGAAAACATCAGATTTTTAAATATTTGACAATTTTTAATACTCAGCTTTCTTTATTTTTTCTTACTCTTAAAATTTTCATCTTTAGCGCTTTCATTTTAAATGTCTGCAGTGTCGGGAATTTTGATTTTTGGGAATTTTTAGACGTCCCATAATTTCATTATGATTAGCTTAAATAATGATTATTTAAATTTCAAATTGTTCAACTGTATGCTTATTTAAAACTGGTTTATTCCAACGACTTTGTAAATATTTTAAATTTAAAAGTGTTCAATCACGAATGCTTTTATATCGATATCTTTCCATTTTTAACTCTTTCTATTTTACATGAAGCAAATGTTGGCATGGTGAATATGTTTTTGATTTTACGTGCAGAAAGCAATAATTCTATTAAAAAAGGAATCACCTTTTGTTTCTGAACTTTGCAGAAACGCGACTATATGGAATTTTCAATAAATCGTCTATATAAACTCGTGACAAAAGCTTTTCCCTTTTGAAATATTTTCTTCTTTTGAAGGTTTCAAACTGTAAAAAGTGTACGATAAAAAAAAATTGTTCAATTATTTTAATTTACCTAATTCGAATTTTTTTTAAATGTTAGATCGCTAGAATTTGAAAATAGTTCAATTCGTAAAACTATAAAATTCAGTTTAGAATGCAAATTTAAAAAAATATAAAATACAGTTTTGAATAAGAATATTGCAAACCTTTTTAAATTGAAACAAAATTATAAAGATACTCATAAATGACTATCTGGATTAACTTGAGACAACTTTTTAATTATTTATAATTTCCTATAATAAATTGTTTTCATTTTTAACATTTGCAGCGCTTAATTTTTTTTCTCAGTGAAGAGTACATCCAAATTATTTCTTTTAAACGTTTCGGTTCTATTTAAAAAAATCCCGATTATTCAAAGCCACACAATTTTTTTGATATTTTAATGTACTTAATTCTAATGTTTTGTACAGAATACAGTTTAAAATAAAAATAATGTAAAAGTTTTAGTTTCAAAAATGATTGCCCCTTCGAAACAGTGAAAAATTTTTATATTTCTGAAAAACCTTTTAAACGGAATGATATCAAACACAGTGATCATTGTCATCTTATTGAAAAATTTCGGGATGCAGCACACAAAGCTTGTAATCAAAATTATTAAGTGACCCTTGTAGCTTTGTTTGAAACAATTGTAATTTAACAAATTTTAGTTTCAAAAAGGATTTTCCCTTCGAAACAGTAACATTTTTTTATATTTATGAAAAAAACCTTTTAAGATGAATGATATCAAATGCAGTGATCATTGTCATCTTATTGAAAAATTTCGGGATGCAGCACACAAAGCTTGTGATCAAAATTATTAAGTGACCCTTGTAGCTTTGTTTGAAACAATTGTAGATTAACAAATTTTAGTTTCAAAAAGGATTGCCCCTCTGAAACAGTGAAAATTTTTCAAAATTAATGATATCAGATACAGTGATCATTCTCATCTTATTGTCAATTTCCGGGATGCAGGACACAAAGCTTGCAATCAGAATTATAAAGCTACTCTTGTAGCTTTGTTTGAAACAATTGTAGTTTAACAATTTTTAGTTTCAAAAAGGATTTCCCTTTCGAAACAGTCAAATTTTTTTATATTTATGAAAAAAACCTTTTAAGATGAATGATATCAAATACAGTGATCATTGTCATCTTATTGTCAAATTGCGGGATGCAGCACACAAATCTTGAATTCAATATTATAAATCTACTCTTGTAGCTTTGTTTGAAACAATTGTACCAAAATGACAGTACACTCCTCGTATTTGAACTTCGCTTTAAAGCGACTTTGGCTAACAAACACGAAATCTTTCACAATTCTCCCTAAAAAGGCGGATATCTGGATTTGGGAAAGGACAGCCGGTATTCGGGATGCAGCACACAAAGCTTGCAATCAAAATTATAAAGCTACTCTTGTAGCTTTGTTTGAAACAATTGTAGTTTAATAATTTTTAGTTTCAAAAAGGATTTCCCTTTCGAAACAGTCAAATTTTTTTATATTTATGAAAAAAACCTTTTAAGATGAATGATATCAAATACAGTGATCATTGTCATCTTATTGTCAAATTGCGGGATGCAGCACACAAATCTTGAATTCAATATTATAAATCTACTCTTGTAGCTTTGTTTGAAACAATTGTACCAAAATGACAGTACACTCCTCGTATTTGAACTTCGCTTTAAAGCGACTTTGGCTAACAAACACGAAATCTTTCACAATTCTCCCTAAAAAGGCGGATATCTGGATTTGGGAAAGGACAGCCGGTATTCGGGATGCAGCACACAAAGCTTGCAATCAAAATTATAAAGCTACTCTTGTAGCTTTGTTTGAAACAATTGTAGTTTAACAATTTTTAGTTTCAAGAAGGATTTCCCCTTCGAAACAGTGAAAAATTCTTATATTTCTGAAAACCTTTCAAAATGAATGATATCAAATACAGTGAACATTGTCATCTTATTGACAAATTGCGGGATGCAGCACACAAAGCTTGCAATCAAAATTATAAAGCTACTCTTGTAGCTTTGTTTAAAACAATTGTATTTTAACAATTTTTAGTTTCAAAAAGGATTTCCCCTTCGGAACAGAAAATTCTTAAATTTCTGATAAACTTTCAAAATGAATGATATCAAATACAGTGATCATTCTCATCCTATTGTCAAATTGCGGGATGCAGCACACGAAGCTTGCAATCAAAATTATAAATCTACCCTTGTACCTTTGTTTTAAACAATTGTAGTTTAACAATTTTAAGTTTCAAAACGAATTTTCCCTTCGAAACAGTGAACAGTTCTTATATTTCTGAAAAACCTTTCAAAATGAATGATATCAAAGACAGTGATCATTGCCATCTTATTGAAAAATTCCGGGATGCAGCACACCAAGTTTGCAATCAAAATTATAAATCTACCCATGTACCTTTGTTTGAAACAATTATAGTTTAACAATTTTTAGTTTCAAAAAGGATTGCCCCTTCGAAACAATGAAAAACCTTTCAAAATTAATGATATCAAATACAGTGATCATTGTCATCTTATTGACAAATTGCGGGATGCAGCACACAAAGCTTGTAATCAAAATTATAAATCTACTCTTGTAGCTTTACTTCTAACAATTGTACCAAAATGACATTACACTCCTCGTATTTGAACTTCGCTTTAACGTGACTTTGGCTAACAAATACGAAATCTTTCACAATTCTCCCTAAAAAGGCGGATATCTGGATTTGGGAAAGGACAGCCGGTATTCGGGAAGGGCCCCGGGGGATAAAGAGGACACGTTATCCTGAACCGCAGTGTCCAGGACCTGTAGGGCAAGGCCTGTAGGAGCTCGGCAGTGTTAGCCGGTTTCCCAGGACTAATGTTCCCTCGGGCGGAATCCACCGCATCCGAGGGTACTGCGACCCTGTCGTGTCATAATAAAGCCCCGATCTCCGCCATGATAACGATATACCGCGTAGGGTGGCCGTAAAGCGCTTTACATTCGCAGTAAAAGAAACGTTAATCACGTGCTCATCTGGGGAGGAGTGCTCACTCATAGATCGCCCTGGGCGGTACCTTTATTACCCCGTTTTATATTATAATCAAACCACAAACAGTAAACTTTGAATTAACGTCTCAAACCTGCTACCGTCGACTCCAATTCCTCATAATTCCAACAATATGCGTAGTTGTCCGACCATTAGAGAGCTGTAAACTCCAAGATTTAGATCATATTTCAGACAATCAGGTTCTTTCACGCTTAAAGGGTACCCTTTGTACGAAAATGGCACATGATAAAGAAGTTTTCACCTAGTCATTTATCCGTTTTTTAAATTGATGTTTAAACTAGCTTTAGAAAATTCCTTTGTCCGATCAAGATTTGCTATTAATACAAATACATTGAAAATAATAAAGAAAATCTGAAAGAATTAAAAATAATTAAACACCATCATTTGAACATTAATCAAAGGCAACCCAGTTTACGACAACATCGATATCGACTATAAAATTTTTACCGATGGTCTTTGATTCAAAACTCGCTTAATTTTTGAATTTTCAACTTTGGAAAATGTAAAAAAATTGAATTTTTAACATTTGAAAGCTTAAAAAATGTTCAGTGATCATGATCATCTTACAAGTAAATTCCGGGGTATCGCACATGAAGGTTCCAATTAAAATAATACGCACATAGCTCTATAAATCATATTTTTAGAAATAATCTGTTCACGAAAATAGAAAAAAGAGAACAATTGTGCTTCCAAAGTGCAGTGAATTTGCAGATAAAATTGACTTGCAAGAGCAAGAAGCAATGCACATCAACTGAATGGGTTTGCATGATTCTGAATTTTCTTTAGCTCCTGGTGCAAGGTTTGAAATATTTGAGCTATTAACGAAAAATAGTGTATGAAATCATGAAACTAGGAAACTTTAGCAAGCATAAAAAGAAACTTAAAAAATTAAACTTTATTACCTGAAACCAAAGTTGTACCACAATGTCAATTTTTACCCTGATCATCATCACCTTACAAGTAATTTCTGTGTTCCTATGCACCAGGTTTGCAATTAAAATTATAAAACTCCGCATCGAACTCTATGTAACAAATTCTTCTAAAAAATCTGTTTACAAAAATAATAAAAAAACATAATAATGTTCAATTTTTCTTTCCAAAGTGCAGGGAATTTGCAGATAAGATTGGCTTGCAGAAGCAAGAAGTAATGCACATCAGATGAATGGGTTATGGCCTCTGGCTCCTGGGGCAAGGGGTAAGTCGTTAGAAGATAGTAAGGGCATGGCATGACCGTTTATCAATGATATAGAAGCGACTCGATACGTGGTGGTAGTGCAAGTTGAGAAGGAGGCATCGCATCGGCCAGAGAAATGGGTAAATGTCTACCTATCTATATATCTATATCTACATATATGTGTATAGCTGCAAGGTTGGCATTATGCCAGGAGGCACGCGACCTCGCCTTTCGCGTAAATATGAACTGCTTTATGCACCTAGTCGATATTGACCTTCTCCGACGAGTCACTTCGAAGGATAGAGACACTTTGCCCCAGGAGGCCATAAGGCATTGAGGATGATCGAGTGCAGATGTTATGTGAAAAGATTTCAGTATTTGCGCCAAGTCCAACCTTCTGAGTGAAGTAAAACGATGCTGAGTGATTCAAGGTAATGTGTTTTTTAAGGTGTGATTGAAAGACTACTTTATGGTCATTCTATATCATAGGAAGACATTTTTCATTTCGAATGCAACCATTATATGAATGCGGAGAAATTTAGAATCAGAGAAGATTGAGAGACATAGGTACTTTTCGAAGGTGTTGTTTTTTGTATTCTTGTCTTTTTAACTTTATGGTTATTAGTGGTTCATTCCCTTTCAAATATTCCAAATTTAAGTGTCATTTGTTTCTGATGCGGGAGGGCTTGCATGAAAAAAAAAATTACTACAAGAAGAAAAACACAAACATATTCTAACTTTGAGAAAATCTAACAAAACTCGCTTCGTTTAACAAAAAGTGAGTTTTCTGCATTCAACAAATATAATTTTTAACAAATTAGTTAAATTTCTAAACAAAAATGATTTAAATAATAAATCAAAAACAATTGAATTCAATTGAATTCAGTAGCAAAACCCCAGTCTGAAATAAAAAAACGTGGACTTAAGAGGCTGAGGCTTGGAATGGTTAAAAATCATCGTTTACATACCAATACGATCATCAAGTTCTATTTCATAAATAGAAAATAATCCACTGTAGAAGTCATACAAACCTGAAACAGAAAATAAATGTACACCTTAGTATTAATTAAAATAATAATTTAAAAAAATATTAAAGGTAAAAATCTAATCAAATTCTGTAGAAAAATCCCTTACATTGGCAGGTTTTTCCAAGTATATTCCGGATTTCTAGGTCTTTTTTTCTGCAACAAACTAATCTTCTAAGTCGAAAAAACAAATTTTTTTATAGAAAATGCAACTATTCAGAATGAAAATTGAACTGTAATCTAAAAAATTTTTCTTTCCGGTTTGCGAATTCAAATATTCGGTTGAAAATGCTACTAAATTCTTTTCTGTGGATGATATGACGCTTTGGGACATTAGGCCATAGCTCCCACCCCCTTTAGAATATTACGTAATACGTGGACCAAATCTTGAAAATAGGGGACTTTAGGGACCGTATCTCCAAAAGAGAGAAACTTTGAAAATTAAACTTTATTACCTGAAACGAAATTGGGGTAGCAACTTAAATTTCCGCCTTGATCATCATCATCTTACAGGTAAATGTCGCGGACCCGTACATAAAGGTTGCAACTAAAACTTTGAAGATACTGATCTGTGTAACAATTTTTTTGGAAATACTATCTTCACCTTCCAAAAATTCTAAATGAAATTGCCTGCAGACGAAAAAAGGGAGGAAAAGAAGCGATTTACAAGATTATGCAAACGCTATCAGGTACAAAAGGCAATCGCTATGCCATCCATGGGGAAGAAGTAATTCACTCAGACTTGACGGAGTAAAAATTCGAGGATAGGGTAGTTCGGTATAGGAGTCGACGGAGCTGGCGATACCAATCGAAGATTCGAGTTCAAGTGAAGGGGAAATTTACGAGGTACCCTTTGGCAGAGTCTACAATTCGTGCAACGGAGTCGCGACGACGCCGACGTCTCGAGGCTTCTTTGCAGCCGAGTGTTTATTTCTGTTGGTGTTTCTTTATATTTTTTCTTCTTTAACTTGTCCCATTTCTTTTTCTACTTGGCACGGCGAAATAAGTAGTAGTGCATATTGGAAGAAATTTTTTTTTCACAAAATTGCGTTAAACAGACGTCACGGGGTAAAATGATTACACAACAGCAGAAAACTGTGTTTTTTTCGAAAATAGGCGGTTGAATCCACAATCAAAACAGAATAATTTTTAACAAACCGTGACTGTTTTAACCAAAAAGATGAAATTTTGGGTTAAATTTAAAAAATGGTGTTCTCAGCATCATTATAGAAACTTCTCGAACAGTAAAAATTCGGGAATCGATGGGTCTTTTCTTTGCTATTTTTTAAAGAAGAGAGAGTAACCATTTGGTTGGAAACTAGAAAAGAGCAATTGCAAAGGCGGTAAAAAAATAAAGATTTAAATTTGTTCTGCAAGTAACTTCGTTAATTTTAATTGCGACAAAGATTAAATCGTGACTTCTTTTTTTATCTCTTGAGATGAACTGCAAAGATTCACTGGTTGGTAGTTTCGATTCTAGAAAATTAAAGAGTTTGTCGATAAAGAAAACGTTTGTTTTAGCTCGTTAAATTCTACAGATATTCAAATATTTCTCGTAAAAAAATCATTTAAGCATCGAAAATTGAATCAATTTGTTAAAAAGGTGCCTAAGAATTGTTTTTTTCAAAACGAAACTAAATAATTAAAATGGCGTATTAAATGTCCTCTACTGAGTAGATTACAAAGTGTGATGACGTCAAAAATAGTTGAATTTTCTACCAAAAAATATGGTTTTAACAAAATAGTTGAAGTTCTAACGAAATAATCAAACTTTTAAAATAATAGTTGAATTGTTTAATAAATAAGTTTGCAGGAAAAACTGAATAGTTAAGTTTGCAAAAAAAACTAATTTTCAATAAAAAACGCATTATCAACCACTTAAATTTAACGAAAATTGCAAATTTTTAATAAAATTGTTGAATTATCAGCCAAATAGATGAATTTTCAAAAGCAAGATTCATTTTTTTACCAAAATACGCGAATTTTAAACAGAAAAGTTAAGTTTTCAAAGTAAAAAAATCACATGGTGTAAAAAACAGTTGACTTCTAAAAAAGCCGAAAAAAAATTTTTTAATAAGAAAGTTAATTATCAAACAAGAAAGAATAATTTTCAACAAAACAGATGTATTTTCAACTAAAAAAGATAAATTTTACCAAGAAAGGAATAGTTTAATTCTTGTGGAAGAAAATTAATTCTCAAACAAGAAAAATTTTTTAAAGAAAATAGTTCAAGATTTAACAAAAGGGTTGTATTTAAAACTGAAAAATTTTATTTTGTATACAGAAAATTTAAGAAAAATTATTATTCTTGAGAAAAGAATTAATTTTCCAGGAAATAGTTCAACATTGAACCAGACCAACAAGATTATTTTTTTAAAAATGAATTACAAATTAATACAATTTAATACAAACTAATTTTCAATTAAAAACTAAACGATTTTTTAAACAAAAAAATGTTACATTTTTAGCTAAGGAGGACTTTTTAACAAAAATGATGAATCTTCAGTAAAGAATTAATTTTCCAGGAAAGAGTTCAACACTGAACCAGACCCAGAAGATTATTTTTCTACAATTTAATTACAAATGAATACAAATTAATACAAATTAATTTTCAACTAAAAATTAAACGATTTTGCACATTTTTTTTAAATCGTTTTTTTTTAAATTTTTAAAAAAAATTTTAAAAATTAAACATTTTCTAAAAATGTTACATTTTTAGCTAAGGAGGACTTTTTAACAAAAATTATGAATCTCCAGAGAAGAATTAATTTTCCAGGAAAGAGTTCAATACTGAACCAGAGCCCGAAGATTAATTTTTACAAACTAATTACAAATTAATTCAAAAAATAATACAAATTAATACAAATTAATTCTCAACTAAAAATTAAATGATTTTAAAAAAATGTAACATTTTTAGCTAAGGAGGATTTTTAACAAAAATTATGAAACTTCAGAAAAGAATTAATTTTCCAGGAAAGAGTTCAACACTGAACCAGATCAAGACGATTATTTTTCTACAATTTAATTAAAAAATAATACAAATCAATACAAATTGTTTTTCAACTAAAAATTAAACGATTTAAAAAAAAAATGTTACATTTTTAGCTAAGGAGAACTTTTTAACGAAAATTATGAAACTTCAGTAAAGAATTAATTTTCCAGGAATGAGTTCTACACTGAACCAGAACAAGAAGATTATTTTTCTACAATTTATTTACAAATTAATACAAATTAATACAAATTAATTTTCAACTAAAAATTAAACGATTTTTTACATTATTTTTTAAAATCGTTTTTTTTTTAATTTTTTAAAAAATTTTAAAAAATTAAACATTTTCTAAAAATGTTCATTTTTAGCTAAGGAGGAATTTTTAACAAAAATTATGAATCTTTAAAGAAGAATTAATTTTCCAGGAAAGAGTTCAATACTGAACCAGAGCAAGAAGATTATTTTTTTACAAACTAATTACAAATTAATACAAATTAATTTTCAACTAAAATATAAACGATTTTTAAAAGGCTTTTAAAAAATCGTTTTTTTTTAATTCTTTAAATTTTTTTTAAAAAATTAAACATTTTTA
>JAAAKG020000001.1:771737-793410 GCA_010014905.2 Druon quercuslanigerum | reverse complement strand
AAGGAGGACTTTTTAACAAAAATGATGAATCTTCAGAAAAGAATTATTTTTCCAGGAAAGAGTTCAACACTGAACCAGACCAAGAAGATTATTTTTTTACAAATTAATACAAATTAATACAAATTAATTTTCAACTAAAAATTAAACGATTTTTAATTTTTTTTTAATTTTTAAACATTTTTAAAAAAAATAAACATTTTTAAAAGAAATAAACATTTTTTTAAAAAATAAACATTGTTTAAAAATGTTACATTTTTAGCTAAGGAGGACTTTTTAACAAAAATTATGAATCTTCAGAGAAGAATTAATTTTCCAGGAAAGAGTTCAATACTGAACCAGAGCAAGAAGATTATTTTTTTACAATTTAATTACAAATTAAAACAAATTAATTTTCAACTAAAAATTAAACGATTTTTTACATTTTTTTTTATCGTTTTTTTTAAATTGTTAAAAATTTTTTAAAAAAGTAAACATTTTTTTAAAATGTTACATTTTTAGCTAAGGAGGACTTTTTAACAAAAATTATGAACCTTCAGAAAAGAATTAATTTTCCAGGAAAGAGTTCAACACTGAACCAGACCAAGAAGAATATTCTTCCACAAAAAGATGAATTATCAACAAAACAAATGAATATTAAACCAATTACTTGAATACTCAGTTAGATAAAAATTGTTTAAGTAAAAGTTATAGTTAAAAAGCTGTAATTTTGAACAAAAAAAGAAACAAATTTTCAACCAAAGAAATGAACCTTAAACAAACAAAAAATAATTGATTTTTAAGAAAATAATTAAATTTTTCACCAAATAAAGGAATTTTCAACCAAACGAGATAAATTCCAAATTAAAAATATAATTGTCGATTTACTAACCAAAAAAAATTGACCTTTAACGAAGAATAGTTATTTTCTTATTGGTTTCTATTATTTCAGTTAAAAATTAAGAGCATAACGAGAAAAACTTTAACTTTCTTGAGTGCTTATAAAAATAATTCCATTGACATTTCGCATTTAAAAATAAGACGAAGGGTCAGATTTTGTGTCAAAAAATTTTTAGGGGTGGGTGTCATAAGTGTAAGGGGTGACTAAAAAATCACTGAAAATAACTACACATTAAATGTGGACGTTGCCTAAGTTATAATCTAAAAATGCCATTAAATTAAAAAAAATTTAATGTTCTAAATTTTCTATTATTTCCAGAAGATTAAATGAGCCCAGAATCGATGAAAATGATTGCATGGACAATCAATTTTCAGTTTAAAAAAGATAATTTTTAACTAAAAATGAAACAATTTTTCAACAAAAATGTTACATTTTTAGCAAAAGAGGACTGTTTAACAAAAATTTTGAATCTTCAGAGAAGAATTAATTGTTCAGGAAATAGTTCAACACTGAACCAGATCAAGAAGATTTTTTTCTACAAAAACACGAATTATCAACAAAACACGTGAATTTTAAACCAATTACTTAAATGCTCAGTTAGATATAAATTTTTTAAGTTAAATTTGTAGTTAAAAAACTGTAATTTTCAACCAAAGAAATGAATCTTTAAAAAAAATAGCATTTTCCACAAAATAATTAAATTCTTCAGAAATTAGTGAAATTTTTAACCGAACGCGATGAATTCCGAATTAAAAATATAATTTTAGACTTTTCAACCAAAAAAAAATTAACCTTCAACGAAAAATAGTTGTATTTTCTTATTGGATTCTATTATTTCAGTTAAAAATTAAGAGCAAACCAGAAAAAGTTTAAGTTTTTAAAAGCTTAAAAAAATAACTCCATTGATATTTCCTATTTAAAAATAAGACGGACGGTACTATTTTGTGTCACATAAAATTTTTAGGGGTGGGTGTCATAAGTGTAAGGGGTGACTCAAAAATCATTGAAAAAAACTACACATTATATGTGGACTGCCTAAGTTATAATCTAAAAATGCCATTAAGTTAAAAAAAAATTTAATGTTCTAAATTTTCTTTTATTTCCAGAAGATTAAAGGAGCCCAGAATCGATGAAAATGATTGCATGGACAATCAATCTCGACAAAAAGGAAATTTCCAAGACACGCAAGACATTCGCGTCACGCGATCTCAGGCACTGATGTTTATGCAGTCATATGCGTGCAAAAGACGAATTGAGACACTACTCGATCGAATTACATATTTAACATATTTAGCATATTTTAACTGAAAAAGTCACTAATTTTTCTATTTCCGGTGAATCACGAGTACATTTCGCGCGAGCCTGCTCTTTTAAAATATGTATCGCGTAATTCCTATTTCAGTGCAATTGCGCGGAGAGAAATCTCATTGCAGTTTTTTCGGTTATCTCGGACTCTCCAGGGAAGGGAGAAATAGAAAATGTCTGAAGCACATTTATGATTAAGTATAATTACCTGGGTCTATGTAATTAGCGTCAAATTCAAACATTTTTATTTTTATTTTACAATTAACATTAGGAATAAAATAAAAATAAAAATTTTATTTCAAAATCAGACCTCAGAGCCAAAAAAGATCTCAAAATAGGGTAAAGGGAGACTTTTAAAAAAAAGAAAATGGGGAACTCATAGAGAAATAAATTATTTTAAATCAAATGAATGTAGGTAACACATTGAATTCAGGAAGAAAGCGCCTCAAATTTCTAAGGTACCAAGTCAAAATATATTGCATTTTCAAAATTTTTTTATTTTTAACCAACAAAGATTATTCTTCAACCAAACAGTGAAATTTCCTGAAAAGATTAAATTTCTACAACAACAAAAAACCGAATTGATTTCAACGACAAAATACGAATTTTTAAGAAAATAATCAATTTCTCAACCAAAAGGGGAAAAAAAATTAACACTACAGTTGTACTTTTAACCAAAAAGACGAAATTTTAACCAAAAAGTTGAATTTTCATCTAAAAAGATCCAGTTTTAACCAAAAATGAAATAGTTATATTTTCATTTAAAAGAATTAATTTTTAACAAAACAAAAATAAATTGTAACTGAAAAAGGATCAATTTTCAGCAAAGAAAAAACGAATGTTCGAGAAAAAAGTTTCAACCAATTTTACAACCACACAGATATATCTTCAGCAACTTTTTTTTTTTAAACAAAGTAGTTCAATGTTTCCTCTATTAGTTGGATTTTAAGTTAAATATATTAATTTTCAATAAAAACGGAGTACTAAATTTGTCAGTTGAAAAATACAAGTTTCAATCAAAAAAGAGTTTTAACCAAAAAGTTATTTTTTAACAAAGGAGTTCGACTCTCATCCATATAGATCAATTATTAAATAAATTAATTTTTAATTAAAAATGTAATAGTTGATATTTTAACTTAAAACTATTCTAATTCTAAATTAAACTCAGTTTACTTCAATTAAAAACACAAATTTTCTACAAAAAAGTTAAATTTTTAAGATTTTTTTCAACGGCTCTATTAACTATGAAATCGGTCATAGAAAAAGTCCTGTTTATTTTCGACGTAAAATGTCTGAACTTTCCATTTCTGCATTTAGAATTTCAAAAAAATTCATATTTAAAAAGTTTTTTAGATAATTTTTGTTCAATTTTGATAACAATAAGTGAAAGATGGTTTTTTTGGGTCGCTGATTGAGAATTTGCTGTCAGGCTTAAAAAAAATTCAAGATGGCAAATCCAATATGGCTGCCAAAAATGTCAAAATATAGTTGAATTTTCATGTAAATTCGTATAGGGGCGTTTTTTGGTTCGCTGATAACGAATCTGCAATGAGATTTTCAAATTCAAGATAATGGATCTAATGTGGCTGCCCAAAATTTCGGAAATATTTCACTTTTCATAAAAATTTGTATGGAGGGGTTTTTTGGATTGCTGATTGCGAATCTGTTATTAGATTTTCAAAATTCAAGATGGCGGATACAATTTAGCTGCCAAAAATTTCAAAAAATTGTTGAATTTTCATGAAGATATTCAAATGAAAAACACGAGATTCCTTTTGATTATTGATTATAAAAGGTTTTATTATAAAAAAAATTAATAAATATAAAAAAAATTTGCAAAAATTAAAAAAAAATAATTAAATTTCATAATTTCATTTTAAAAAATTCATAATTTCATGAAAATTGAACAATTTTTTGAAATTTTTGGCAGCCATATTGGTTTCGCCATCTTGAATTTTTAAAATCGGATAACAGAATCGTAATAAGCGACTCGAAAAACCTACCTATACGAATTTTTATAAAAATTGATCATTTTTTTGAAATTTTTGGCAGCCATATTAGATTCTCCATCTTGAATATTGAAAATCTGATAACAGATTCGTAATCAGCGTCTCGAAAAACCTCCCTATACGAATTTTCATGAAAATTTAATATTTTCTTGAAATGTTTGGCAGCCATATTGGATCCGCCATATTCAATTTTTAAAATCTGATATCAGATTCGTAATCAGCGACCCAAAAAAGCCCTATATGAACTTTCATGAAAATTGAACCATTTTTTGACATTTTTTGGCAGCCATATTGGATCCGCGATCTTAAATTTTAAAAATCGGATAACAGAATCGTAATAAGCAACTCAAAAAACCTCCCTATACGAATTTTCATAAAAATTGAACATTTTTTTTACATTTTTGGCAGCCATATTGGATCCGCCATATTGAATTCAGAAAATCTGATATCAGATTCGTAATCAGCGACCAAAAAAAAAACCCTATATGAACTTAAATAAAAATTGAACCATTTTTTGGCAGCCATATTGGATCCGCCATGGTAAATTTTGAGAATCTGATAGTAGATTCTCAATCAGCGACCTAAAAAAACCATCTTGCACTAATTTTTATCAAAATTGAAAAAAAGTGTTAGTGCAGGGAAAAGTACCGTAAAAATAAAAAAAAATTTGGAATTTAAGCCGCCATGTTTAAACTGAAAAAACCTGCCACTAAATTTTGAAGTTTAGAGTTCATGGACACTTTTAATGCAAAAATCAACAAAATCTACCGATAATTTCGATCCGAAAATTACAAATAAAACTTTTTTTTATTCGAAAATTCGATTTTTTTGTTAGATAAACAAATATATCTTTTCAAATATGCATTTTTTTCAAATTCTAACAGCATAAATCAAAAGTTCAGATCTTAAAACTGTGTCCAGTCAGGACTTAATGGATTAACTCTAAAAAATGAATTTTCAACAAAATATTTCTATTTTCAGATAGAAAAAATATTCCTAACACAAAAACGTATTTTCAACAAAAGTAGTTCAATTTTCAACAAAAAATACGAATCTTCAACCAAAAAATATATTTTTGAAGAATTTTTACATATTATTGTTAAATTAAAAACAGTTGAATTGAATCAAACAAGAAAGATGACTTTTTAAATAATTAATTAAATTTTCAACAAAGCAATTAAATTTTAAGAAAAATTTTACATCAGAATCAATGAAAAAGAATAAACTTTCAACGAAAGATGGAAAAACGGAATTCTTGTTTAAAAAGGGAAAAGAGTGAAATGAGGAAAAGGGTAAAAAGTCTCTAAAACGTAAAAATTCGTGTAAAAATATTGAAAGCAAAACTTAAATTCGTGTTTCAGAGAAGGGTGCAACAACGATAGAGGGAGAAGGGTTGAGACAGAAGGGTTGAGGTATAACCGCAGCTAGAAAGCTAACATCACTAATCCGGGAGTCCGGCTTAAGCACACACCTGTCAACCACCCTGACGAAAGCTTTAAAGCTGCCCCCTTTGCATTCTCTTTCGTGTGTTCTAAGGGATAGGATGAAACAATGGAATGCTTACATCAAAACCCGCTCGCCACGCTTCCTTCTCTTCTCTAGACGTATTTCATGTCTCAATTATTTCATATAAAAGCACAACCCCATCCGTCCGTTGCGTTCGTTGGATGGATTTACGAGCATTATTCGCATTCACCAAGATTTCAGGAAATTCACATTTATTCCCACTGGCAACATTAAAACACGCCGGACAGAATGCTTGGCATTTCTCTCAAATGCCACGCTGCACATTTTTATTATTCTATTTTCAACACGATATTAATAATTCGTACTCTCTAGTTATCAAGTTTTATGCTTTTAGGCTGACTGAACATTGATACGTGCTACTAATCCTTTCATGGTCTGCCTATACCCTGACCTGCACTACTGTACCCTTTATTAACGCCAATTTATCACTCTTCCCTCTATAGCTCTTCTACTTTAATATTAATAAAGCCTACCTCAAATGGAGGACTATACAATTATGAGAACTACTGATATCTCTCCCCATTTTATATTGGATGACTAAACCCTGAATTTTACTACTGACCCCTTTATCAACTTTAATATTTTACCTTCTTTAAGAACATTCACTAAGGGCCTCACAAGATGCCTGACTCTACATTGATACGTACTACTGAAATAATATTCCCTATTCTATTCTGGTTGGCTACACTCTGACTCATACTACTGACCCCTTCATGCTACAGTTTCTATACTTTAGCAATTATCCTCCCCTTCATCCCTAAATCTACAGCTGACCACCTTCTCCTGGCTGACTATACATTGATATATACTACTAATCGTCCAATTTAATTGATTACGATACCTTCAATTATAATACTTGGATGACTGGGCCTTGCCTCGTACTATTGATGAATTCTTGCAGTCATTTATCCACTTTAATAAGCCACCTTCTTTCCATCCATAAATCTAGAACTGAACCCCCTTTAACTAGTTGACTGAACATTAATATGCATTACTAATCGTATACTTTACTGGCTGACTATACCCTCACCCGAACTACTCTCCCCTATCTTAACTCAAATTTATCACCCTCCCTTTTCTACCTCTTCGACTTTAATATTTTTTCCACTATTTAAACCTTTATTGAGGCACACACAAAATGGCTGACTATACATTAATCCGCACTATTGGTCAATCTCCCGCATCCTATACTGAACGACTAGGTCTTGACTCGTACTACTAATCAATTCCTGATACAATCTCTTCAATTTCAAATTTACCCTCCCCTTCATCTACCATGACTTGATTACGTCAACCCTCCTTTTTCCCTCATGCTCTATCCATAACCCTATGAGAGTGCCGTTGACCCATACTACTGAAAGACCCGCCCCTTAAATGTACTACTCAAGGACCCTTTCTGAAAAAGGCTGCCCACACGATGACCTGTACTATTGAAAAAACTCCCAGTCGCTATTCGGCCCTCCTCATCACAAATCTACTTACTCCTCTATTAACGGCTTATGTTACGTTGACCTGATCTACTGAAATTGTTTCCTCTAACCGAAGGGCTATTCGCTGAAGACATCTCATTATCCGAAATCCTAAAGACGTCCCTATAGTCGTCACAAGTTGTCAGCAGAAGTATTTCAAAGTCTTTCAAAGTCTTTGGTAGTCCATTTTTCTTTTTTTTTTTGCATTAAAAATTCATCTTTTTTATTTGAAAATGAACTTTTTGTTAAAATTTATCTTTTTGACGGGAATTAAACGTCCTTTTGGATTGTAAAATTAAAATTCTTTGGATAAAAAGTAGTATTTCTGATTAAAAAATAAACCTTTTGATAAAATTAATTTTTTTCATCACGAAATATACTTTTTTTAATAGAAAATTCGTCTTTATGGATTGAAAATTTCTTCTTTTTTGAAAAAAGCTATATTTCTTATTTAAAAATGAATTTTTTGTTAAAATTTATCTTTTTCTTCAGAAATATAATTATTATGATTAGAAAATTCGTCTTTTTATGCTGCAAATTCATCTTCTTTTGGTCAGAAAGTCATCTTTTTTATTTAAAAAGGAACTTTTTTTAAAAAAATAAACTGTCTTCAAAAAAGATTTATCTATTTGGCGTGAAAATTCATATTTGCAAGTTAAAAGTTCAACTATTTTCTTAACAAAATCATACTTTTTCGTACAAAATTCACCATTTTGCATTAAAAATTCATATTTTTCAGTAGAAAAAGCATCTTCCTTATTTAATAATGACATTTTTTATCAAAAAGTAATTTTTTTATGTTAAAACTCACACAATTGTGTCTTAAAAGCCACGTTTTTCATTGAAAGTTAACTTTAAAAAAAAATCCTTTTTTATTAAGCATTCATCTTTCTTATTTGTAATTTATTTTTTTGTTGAAAAGTCAAGTCTCTTTGAACACATTCGATTAAATAAATAATTAAATAATGCTAAAAACTTTTTTAATCATTTCTCACATTTTTCTCTTAAAGTAGATGAATTTGAATAAAAATTTGGATTTTTAAAAAGATACATGAATTTTTAAACAAAAGGATTAATTTTATACCAAAAAGACAATTTTTCAAAAATTGCAATACAATTGCAATACTTGACTTTTGAAGCAAAAAATGGATTTTTTAAACAAGACGATTAATTTTCAAACCGAAAAATTAATTTTCTAACAAAACAGACCATTTTCAAATTATATATATAAATTTTTGACAAAAAAGTTGAATTTTCAATCAAAGAAGACCCTCTTTTAACTAAAAAGTTAAATTTTCAACCAAAGTAAAGAATTTTCAACTAAAATGATTAATATTTATCTCGAATAAATGAATTTTAAACGAAAAGATGATTTTTTGAGAAAAGATTTCAGTTTTGATCAAAGTGATGTTATCAAATACAAATAAAACAAATTTTCAACCAAATAGTTAAATTTCAAACAAAAAACATCAATTTTCAAACAAGAATGGAATAGAAGAATCTTTTTATCAACGAAGTCGAATTTTATTGAAAATTCAGGAATTTTAAATTAAAAAGATAAATTGTCAAATAAGAATTGAATAGTTGAATTTTCAGTTTAAAAAAACTGAATTTTCAACCGAAGCTAAGAATTTTAAACTAAAATAATGATACGTCAACTTAAATAGTTTAACTTGCAACCAAAAATATGAATTTTGAAATAAATTTATGAGTCTTTAACTGGAATTATTGAATTTACCATAAAGAAAATTGTTTTCAGCCCTGAAGATTGATTTATAACAACAGGTCAACATTTTCTACCAAAAATAATTTTTCAACCAAATATTAAAGTTATATTTTAAGCAGGAAAATTAATTTTCAAAAACAAAAAAAAAAACAAGAAACAAATTTTCAACAAAACAGTTCAAGTTGCACATGGAATAAACTAAATAAACTGAACTTTCAGTCAAAAAATTGATCTCAAGCAAAAGAGCGTGTTATTCCATTTAATATTGCAATTTAAAAAAATTAACTACGCTCTTGAAAAAATTCCCTGACTTCAAAAAAAATTTCCTGACATTTCCAGGTTTTTCCAGGTAGGGTAGACACCCTGTTATTTAAAAATGGCCTTTTTTGTTGAAAATTGAACTATCTGTGAAAAAGATTCGTATTTAGTGAGTTAAAAATTCAACTGTTTGAATTTTGTTTAAAGTTTATTCTATTTTTTCTGAAAATTCGAACATTTGGTTGAAAATTTATCTTTCCAAGTTCAATCTTCCACTATTTTGTTAAAAAAAACTTTTTTTCGGCAAAAATTCGTAATTTAACTAAAATCTTTCTTGGCTGAAAATTCATCTATTTTTCTGAAAAATCATATTTTGATAGAAATTTAATGTTTTTTGATGGTTAAAAATGCAACTGCTTAGTAGTAAAAAAGCAATATAGAGACTAACATGAATTTTCAGTGAATAGCCCCTCGCCTCTACCCTGTCGCCACCTCATTCCGATATTGCCTGACTATACACAGACTTATTCTACTAAAGATTTTTTTTCTTCCGTCACCATTACAACGCACAGTGAGCTATTTTAGAACATTTGATTGTCTGCAATTTTCAGAAACGTTGATTGGACTGCCTAGTTCGATTTCTGCTCAAATAGAAAGGCGAAGTTTTCGCTTAATAATTAAGCCGTGTTCCAGACAAAGTGAACAGGAAATCGGCTTGGCTTGAGAAAATCGCTTTAATATTAATAAAGCATCGCCTGCCAGCAAGGCGTCAAGGAAATTAGAGAGTAAACTTTCTACCTTATTTTCAGGTTCGAACGGTATTAGAATTACAATTAAAATTGCAGTTACATATTCAAGAAAGTTATAAATAACTATTATAAATATTGGGCTTACCAGAAAAATGTTTTTTTTTATCAGAAAAAAATATGTAACAAAATGATTCTGGATTGGTCCTCGCAATTCATATCCCGCTCGCGAATTATCGAGTGCGATTAGTTGAAAACGGGACACTTTCGCGAGGACAAATTAAAGTGACTCCCGGGATCGATTTCGGGATTTTACTTCGCAAATGCCTGCGAAGAGGGTAAAAGCTCAGGGGAGGGGGTGTGTATATTTAGCGAACAGTACGCGGATGGTAAGGATGGGCAGAATTTAGATTGCTTATTAAATGACGGACAAATAAATGGCAGCAACTAGAATTCCTTCGAGGATTTTTATCAAACAAAATTACATGAAAAAAAATATATTTTTTTATATTTATATTTATATTTTTTTAGGTACCCGTAAAAAGTATTGAAACAACTTAAAAGATAAATTATCAGCGGAATATATTTTTTTGTTAAATAATTAAAAATAGCTATAATTTAGAATTTTCACTCGCGATAGATTTTTCCCCTTCGTGGACTGCATAGACCGTTATTCTCTCAAAATAGGGAAAACAGGGGAATTAGAAGGGAATAAATTCTTTTACATAAAAAGAATTCAGGTACCATATTGAATTTAATATGAAATGCTCTAAATTCCTAAAATTTTCATTCGAAATATATTAAATTTTAAATGAAATATATTTTATTTTTCGACTTTTTACAAAATTATTGAATTTTTAGATTAATTGTTGAATTTATAATTCCTAAAGAAAAATGTAATAGATGATATTTTTGGCAACAAAATATTATAATTTTTAATAAAAATGGTTCAATTCAACGAATTGCAAACAAAAAAATTAAAATTTTTGACGAAAATGATGAATTTTCAACGAAGATAAGTGATC
Organism: Druon quercuslanigerum; assembly: GCA_010014905.2. Classification (NCBI taxonomy): domain Eukaryota; kingdom Metazoa; phylum Arthropoda; class Insecta; order Hymenoptera; family Cynipidae; genus Druon; species Druon quercuslanigerum. Next base: position 782,468 of record JAAAKG020000001.1, on the reverse strand, counting down.
TTCTACAAAAAAGCCAAAACTCTTGAATTCTTAAATAAAGAAATGATTTTTTAATTAAAACGATACATATTCAAAAAAAAAGACAGGATTTTTAACAAAGTTCTTCGATCTCCAACTAAAAAAGGTGTTTCCTCAAACAAAAGGTTGTAATAGTTTATATTTTAATCAAAAAATTATTTTATTTTGAAACTAAGAGACTTATTTTCGTAAAAACAATTGAATTTTTCATACGAAAATAAAAATTATTAACAAAAAAGTTCATTTTCCGCCAAAATTGTTAAAATTTCAATCCAAAAAGATAACCTATTAGGAAAATAGTTAAATTTCCAACAAAATAGTTGGATTTTTAACAAGAAGAGGTTAAATTTCTGCAAAAATGGTTGGAATTTTAATCTAGTTCAATTTTAAACCAGAAAGGCTAATTTGAAAATAAAATTTGAATTTTCAACACAAATATATATTAATTTTTAAATGAAATATATTTTGTTTTTCGACTTTTTGTTGAATTTTTAGATTAAGAATTAAATTTATAAGCAAATAGTTCGATTTTTAACCAAACCAGAAAAAATTCCAATGTACGAAATAAGTTTCTAGACAAAAAAAAATAATTTAAACAAACATAATAGAATTTCTAATGAAGAATATTTTAGATGAATTTGCAACAACAAAGCATGAATCATCAGAAAAAATTGAATTTTCTACCCAAATAGTTAAATTTTCTAATAAAAAAAAATAACTTTTTTAAACACAATTCGAACTTGCAACAAATAGTTTCACTATTAACATACAAAGATGAATTTTCCACAAAGAATATTAATTTTCTGCTTAAAGACGGATTTTTAAAAAATACATGCATTTTCACCCAACAGTTGAACTTTTAATAAAAAAGATTAATTATGAAACAAGAAGATTTATGTTAAAAAAATGTTTTAACCTAATATACTTATTTTTAATTAAAATTTTTAATCCTTACCAAAAAAATTGAATTTTTAATCACGTAGTTAAAAATTTACCCAAGCAGTTAAACCTTCAATAGTAAAAGATAAATTCTTAAAGAAAAATGTAATAGCTGATATATTTGCCAACAAAATATTATAATTTTTAATAAAAAATGGTTGAATTCAACGAATTTCTAGCAAAATATTTAAATTTTTGACTAAGATGATGAATTTTCAACGAAGAAGATTGATTTTCTACAAAAAAAGTCAAAATGATTGAATCTTTAAACAAATAAATGATTTTTTAACTAAAACGATACATCTTCAAAAAAAAAGAAAGGATTTTTAACAAAGTTGTTCGATTTTCACCCAAAAATGGTGTTTTCTCAAACAAAAGGTGATAATAGTTTATATTTTAAACAAAAAGTTATTTTATTTTTAATCTAAAAAGACTTATTTTTGCAAAAATACTTGAATTTTCCATGAAAGAAGATTTTTTTTTTAATTTTCAATAAGAAAATATCAATTTTTAACAAAAAAGTTCATTTTCAAATTTCCAAATAAAATTGCATTTTGAACCAAATAGTTTTACTTACAACATACAAAGATGAATTTTCCACGAAGAATATTAATTTTCTACCTAAAGACGGATTTTTACAAGATACATGCATTTTCACCCAACAGTTGAATTTTTAGTAAAAAGATTAATTTTCAACCAAGAAGATTAATATTCTACAAAAATTTTAATCGCGTAGTTAAACTTTTACCCAAGTAGTTAAACCTTTCATTGAAGAAGATGAATTCTCAAAGAAAAATGTAATAGCTGATATTTTTGCCAACAAAATATTATAATTTTTAATAAAAAATTGTCGAATTCAACGAATTTTAAACAAAATATTTTAGTTTTTCACTACAATGATGAAATTTCAGATGTTTCAGAAGATGTTGATTTTCTACAAAACGATACATCTTCAAAAAAAAGAAAGGATTTCTAAAAATGTTGTTCGATTTTAAAACTTATTTTCGAAAAAATAATTAAATTTCCCATCAAGCAAGATTTTATTTGAATTGTCAATGCTAAAATATGAATTTTTAACAAAAAAGTTAATTTTCTACTTAAATAGTTAAAATTTAAATATAAAAAGATAACCTATTAAAAAAGTAGTAAGATTTCCAACCTAATAATCGAAATTTAAACCAGAAGATATTTAATGTCTGCAAAAATGGATGGAATTTTAATGAAAAAGATAAATTTTTAACCAACCAATTAAATTATAAACCAACTTGTTCCATTTTAAACCAGAAAAACTAATTTAAAAATAAAATTTGAATTTTCAACACAAATATATTAAATTTTAAATGAATTTTGCACAAAATATTTTTGTACATAAAAAAATGTAAACAAACATAATAGAATTTCTAATCAAGAATATTTTAGATGAATTTGCAACACAAAAGTATAAATCATCAGAAAAATTTTTTATTTCTACCCAAATAGTTAAATTTTTATATCAAACAGATGAATTATTGAAAACAAAATTCGAACTTGAACCTGAAGGTTCCACTTTCAACATAAAATTGCATTTTTAACAGTTTCACTTTCATCATACAAAAATGAATTTTCCACCAAGAATATTAATTTTCCATTTAAACAAGGATTTCCACAAAATACAGGCATTTTCACTTAAACAGTTGTATTTTTAATAAAAAAGATTAATTTTCTGCAAAAAAAAAGATGTTTCAACAAAAAGAATATGCATTTTTAATTAAAATTTTAAATGCCTACCAAAAAAGACATTACATTTTTAATCACGTAGTTAAACTTTTACCCAAGTAGTTAAACCTTTTATTGAAAAAGATGAATTCTCAAAGAAAAATGTAATAGCTGATATTTTTGCCAACAAAATATTATAATTTTTAATAAAAAATTGTTGAATTCAAGGAATTTCAACCATAATATTTAAATTTTTGACAAAGATGATGAATTTTTAACGAAGATGATTGATTTTTTACAAAACGATACATCTTCAAAGAAAGAGAGGATTTTTAACAATGTTGTTCGATTTTCAAATTTATTTTCGAAAAATTAATTAAATTTTCCATCAAACAAAATTTTATTTGAATTTTCAATACGGAAATATAAATTTTTAACAAAAAAGGTTATTTTCTACCAAAATGGTTAAAATTTAAATCCGAAAAGATAACCTATTAACAAAATAGTTAAATTTTCAACCGAATAGTCGAATTTTTAACTAGAAGAGGTTAAATTTCTGCAAAAATAGTTGGAAATTAATTAAAAAAAGATAAATCTTTAACAAACTAATTAAATTATAAACCAACTAGTTTTAATTTAAACCAGAAAGACTAATTTAAATATAAAAGTTAAATTTACAAACCCAAAAAGACGAAGTTTTATTAAAACAGTTTAAGTTTGAACAAAAATAGATAATTTCTAAAGAAACTTGCTGAATTTTCAACAAAATAATTAAGTTTTCTGCCTTGACATGTAAAATTAGAATTTTTAACCAAAAATGGAAAAGTCAAGCTTTTCCCCAAAGATACAAAAATATAATTTTTAACAATTAAAAACGAAATTTCAATGAAAAGTAGTTAGATTTTCTGACTGAATTCTATTAATTCAGTTCGAATATAAGCGACAATACAAGAAAAAGAATTCCTGAAGAAAGGGATGTATCAGTGTCCCCTTAATAAGTTGATATTATTTTTTTAAATAAAAATAAAAGGAGTACATTGTATTCTAATTAGGTAAAGAAAGAGCAGGAAAAAGAGCGGTTTTGAAAATAATCCTACCCTATTTATACAGCAGTCAGTTGACTAAGACGTCAAAATATTTGCTTCATTTTCATTAAGGGGTGCCAACCGAAAGAAATCCTGCATTGGAAGTCCGGGGCGTCGTAATGAGACATTTGACGGACGTGCTTATTCTCAGGAGAGAAAAAGAAAGTGAAAGAGAATGAGAAAAAGAAAGAAGATCTGATGGAACCTTAAGAGTGGGTCCTTGCCTTGAATTCTTCCTCATTTTAGATCTCGTTTCTTTTTATCTCAGATTACTTCTTTCAGGATTTCAATACCCGTCAGGCAAAGTAATTTTCCTTTCCTGACTTTTTGATCAACCTGAATCGCCTGATTAATTAGGGGTCGCACCAAAAACTATTGTGGGTAACAAGAGACGAGGGAGGACCAGTTGAAGTAACGTTCAGAATTTAGACAACATTTAATACGCTTCCTGATGATAAACTAGAAAAAAATGTTCAAATTTTGTACTCCTTCCCTTGTAACCATTGTTCCATTTTTTAAAGACTTGTTCTTTTCATCAAGTTTCTAAAAAACTTTGCCTTCCTTCCAATGGTTTAAAATATACCTATTCGGTTAAAAGTGAAACTATTATGTTAAAAACTCTTCCTTCTCGGTGAAAAAATCCATTACTTGGTTGAAAGACGAACTACTTTGTTCAAAATTAATTTCCATTATTTAAAAATGTGTCTTCCTTAATTAAAAAAATCATATTTTGGGTTTAAGTTAAAACTCTTTTGTTAAAAAATAATTTTTTTTGTTTAAAATTCATCGCTTTAGTTAATGATTATTCTCTGGTTGAAAATTTAAATTTCATTTTTGTTAGAAAATTGATATTTTAAATTCAAAATTGTTCGTTTATATTTAAAAATTTTTGTTTAGCATTAATCGCTTTAGTTAATGATTGATCTCTGATTGAAAATTTAAATTTAATATTTGTTTGAAAATTGATATTTTAAATTCCAAATTGTTCGTTTATAGTTAAAAATTCAACCTTTTTTTCGTTGAATTAATCGGTTTTTTATTTAAAATTAAAATCAATTTTGTTTTTTGGTTGAAAAATTAACTACTTGGATTAAAGTTAAAAATATTAAATTAATTTTTTTTATTGAAAATTTATCATTATAGTTAAAAAGTCAAATTTTTTGTAGAACAAAAAATTTGTTAACAATTTGGTATAAAGTTAAACTATGAAGTCTAGAAATTAACTTTTTTGTTACAAATTTCTAATTTATGGTTAAAAATTGAACTATTTGGTTGAAAAGAAAATTTTTTAAAGAAAAGTAATATTTTCGGGTTGAAAATTCTAATTTTTGTTCTTTAATTAAACTGTTCTTTATTTACAATTAAATTTTTGTAAAAATATCACACACTTAGTTTAAAGTTTTACTGCTTTTAAAAAATGATTTTTTTTTAGTTAGAGATTCATAATGTTAATTGAAAATTCATATTTTTGTTTGAGAAATTCCAATTTTTTAAAGAAAATTCGTCATTTTGACTTAAATGTTCAACAATTTGGTAGAAGATCAAACTAATTATCTAAATATTAACTTTCTTGTTGAAAATTCATATTTTGTTTAAAAATTAGATAAATTAAAATTATTCGGTTTTTTATTTTAAATTAAAATCTATTTTGTTTGAAATATCAATTATCACGTGTTTTGTTAAAAGTACATTCACAAAATTAATTTTGTTTTGATTGAAAATTTATCATTATAGTTAAAAATTCAAATTTTTTGTAGAAAATTCGTATTTTTATAAATTTGGTAGAAAATTAAACTGTGAAGTCCAAAAATTAACTTTTTGGTTACAAATTTCTAATCTTTGGTTAAAAATTGAACTATTTGTTGGAAAATAAACTTTTTGATAGAGACATAATATTTTCGGGGTGAAAATTCTAATTTTTTTATTCTTGAATTAAACTTTTTTTATTTCAAATTAAATTTTTGTTTAAATATTAACTATTAAAAGCGTTGTTGAGATTTGATTGTTTTCCGGTGAAACATCAAACACCTAGTTTAAAGTTATACTGCTTTAAAAAAATGATTTTTACTTGTTCAAGATTCATATTGTTAATTGAAAATTCATATTTGTGTGTGAAAAATTGAAATTTTTTGAATAAAATTCGTCTTTTTGGTTTAAAAATTCAAAACTTTGGTAGAAGAGTAAACTAATTAGCTAAATATTAACTTATTTGTGGAAACTTCATATTGGTTTAAAATATACCTCATCGGTTAAAAGTCAAACTGTGATGTTAAAAACTCATCCTTTTCGGTAAAAAAATTAATTACTTGGTTAAAAGACGAACTACTTTGTTGAAAATTAATTTTTTTTATCTTTATTTATGAAAATGTAACTATCCCATTATTTAAAAATGTGTCTTCCTTGATTAAAAAAAATCATATTTTGGGTTTCAGTTAAAACTCTTTTACTAAAAAATAATTTTTTTCTTGAACATTCATCACTTTAGTCAATGATTGATCTCTGGTTGAAAATATACATTTTTTAAAAAATGCGTTTTTTATGCTGGGAAATAATTTTTAACTAAAAATGTAACTATTTCATTTTTGTTGTAAAATTGATAATTTAAATTCGAAAGTGATCCTTACAGTTAAAAATTCAACCACTTTTTTATTTTTTTCGTTGATTTAAACGGTTTTTTATTTCAAATTGAAATCTATTTTGTTTGAAATATCAACTATCACATGTTTTTTTGAAAATTTATTTTCTTGTTTAAAAAATCAACTACTTGATTTAAAGTTAAAACTACATTTACAAAATTAATTTTGTTCGGGTTGAAGATTTATAATTATAGTTAAAAATTGAAATTTTTTGTAGAAAATTCGTATTTTTAACAATTTGGTAGAAAATTAAACTACGAAGTTCAAAATTAACTTTTTTGTTACAAATCTCTAATCTTTGGTTGAAAATTCAACTATTTGGTTTAAAATTCGACTATTTGGTTTAAAATTCGACTATTTTTATGCAAATTTATCTGTTTAGTAGAAAATAAACTTTTTGACAAGAAAAATAATATTTTCAGGTTGAAAATTCTTTTTTATTTAAATTTCTTTTTTATTTCAAATTATATTTTTGTTTAAATATCAAGCATTAAAAGCTTTGTTGAGATTGGATTGTTTTTCGTTGAAAAATCAATACCTTACTTTAAAATTATACTGCTTTCAAAAAATGATATTTCTTTTAGTTAAAGATTCATAATTTTAATTGAAAAATCACATTTGTATGTGAAAAATGCAAATTTTTTGAAGAAAATTCGTCTTTTTGGCTTAAACTTCAACAATTTTGTAGAAGATTAAACTATTTTGCTAAATATTAACTTTTTTGTTGAAAATTCATATTTTGTTTGAAAATTTATCTATCTGCTAAAAATTAAACTATTTTTATGAAAATCTAACAATTTTTTTAATAAATAACATTTTTAATTGAAAACATTTCAGAAAATATTTCAGGGTTAAATATTTTACTATTGTCTTAATTTTTTTTTTTACATAAATTAAAATACTTGGTGTAAATAGAATATTTTTAGAGGCGTGATACCAGTGTTTGATGTTACGACAGAGGTCTCTGTCTACTAGATTGTCGATAAGTAGAGAAACTACTATATCGTAATTAAATTTTTATAACGCGAAATTAATTAAAAACGCGAAAGAAAAAGTTTCTATCTAATTAATAACCAGTCTAACTGAAACTCTGTTTCAATAACTCTGTTTCAAATTTACTTGGTGTAAAGTTTAAAATTCAATTTTTTGTAGAAAATTCGTTATTTTCAATTGAGAATTCAAGAATTTGGTAGAAAAGTAAACTACTTACATGAAAATTAACTTTCTCGTTAACGATTCAAAATTTGTTTAAATAATTCAGCTACTTGCCCAAAAATGAAGCTATTTTATGAAAATTTAACTATTTGGTAAAAAAAAACTTTGTGATTTCTAATCATATTTTCGGGCTGAAACTTTAACATTCGTATTGAATTCGTCTTTTTTAGTAGAACAGTAATTTTTTGCTAGAAAACTCACCTATTTAGTTGAAATTTTAAATTTTTCTCAAATTTCGTTTTTCTGCGATTAAAAATATTAATTTTTTGATCTGAAAACTTAAAAATTCCACTTTTGGTTGTAAATTCATCATTCGTAAGTTAAAATTCAATTATTTGGTAGAAAAATTATGTATTTTGTTAAAAAATTAGTTTTAGTTTGTTGAAAATTTATTTTTAATTTAAAAGCTTGATAATTCCATTTTATGTTAAAAAATTTTTTGTCGTTAAAAATTAAACTATTTCACTGAAAACTTATTTTCTAACTTGAAAATTTAAGTATTTTATTTTTTAATAAAAATTCAACTGTTCAGTTGAAAATTTAAATAAATCGTTAAATATTTAAGAATTTTGTTAAAAAGTAATTTTTTCTTTTATTGGAAATAAAATGGTTTTTAGTTGAAAATGTACTAATTTTTTATAATTTTATCATTTTTTTATAAATTTTGTAAATTTTATAAATTTGTATAATTTTTTGTTTAAAAAAAATGGTCATAATGGCATAAAAATTCACCTGTTTTTGATTGAACTCAATAATACTCTTTTTACATTCCCCTTAATAATAAAAAATTTAAACTTGTAAAAATGAAATCTTTATTTTTAAATTTATGGTCTTATACAAAATTATTTCTACATTTAGTTTGTTTCTTTGATATCAGTATTTTTGCTGGCTTGAAAATCACATTAGTTAATTAAAAAATATATTTAAAACTGGAATTAATTAACCCTCTCTGGCGTAGGAAACAAACGCTCTCTTCATACGAGTTTAGAGATACACCTTTTTACTCTTTCGAAACAATCCAGAAGTTTTTAAAGCATCCTAGAACTTTAATTGAAAAATATAAACAAGATTCTCACATTCAAGTAATTCGTAATTAAATTATTAAAAGTGGAATTAATTAATTATTGGGCTAAAAGTTCATATTTTGTCTTTGAAATTTGAAATATTGGATCAGATTAATTTAATTAATGGATAATTGTATTATTTTGTTAAAAATTAATTAATTTCGTAAAAAATGTATGTATATTTCTAAAAACTATTCCTTTTTGGCAGAAAATTAAAATCTTTTTCATTGGATATTCAACTATTTCGTAGAAAATTCGTTTTTATAATTGAAAGTTAAAATTCAGTGCTTAAATTTTGTTTTTTATTAAAAATAATTTATTTTAGTCCATGATTTATTTTTTTGGTCGAGAATGAACTATTTTGCTGAAAACCGTATCTTTTTGTTGGAGACTTATTTTTTTAACTGAAAATTTATTTACTCGTTTTTGGTTGAAAATGTACGGTTTAGAATTAAAAATTTTATTATTTGGTAAACACTTTAGTTATTTTCTTAAAAATTTAATTAATTTTAAAAAACTCGTTCTTATTTAGTTAAAAATTCGTCTTTCTGGTTTTGTGAATAATTCGTACTTTTGGTTAAAAAATGAACTGTATTAAAAATTAAGCTTTTGGTTAAAGATCCATAACTTGAGTTTAACATTTTGTTGTTTTGTTTAATTTTTTTATGTAAAGATTTATCATTTCAATTGAAAATTCCTCAGTTAAGTTAAAAATACGTTTTTATTTGCTTGAAAATTCTTCTTTTTAGCTCGAAATTTTAGCATTTTGGATGAGATTAATTTCCTTTGTTGACAATTTAATCCTTTTGTCAAAATTTCGTTTTTGTTTTGTAAAAAATTCTAAAAACTATTTTAACAAAAAAACTCAACTTTTTCATTTTTTGTTAAAAATGTATCTTCTTTATTTGAAAATTCAAATATTTGGTTAAAAAATAATTTATTTTGCTCAAAATCCTTTTTACCGTTGGAAATTAATCTTCTTGTTTTAAAAATTCTTGTTTTCAAAAATGCAGATGTTTTAATTGTAAAAACGCCTTTTAGAATAAAAAAGAACAACCTAAAATTTCGAAATACTGAAAGTGAAACTAAAAAAGTTAAATAATCGCCTCCCCCTTACTACTTTGGTTGAAAATTCTTCCGGCTGATTCAAATCTTTTATTTGGTACGAAACTGGAATATTTTGTTAAAAATTAATATTGGGTTAAAAATTCAAATAATTAGCTAAAAATCATTTTTGTTGGTAGAAGATTCGACCTTTTAGTTAAAAATCCACTTTTTCGGTCTAAAATTTCAACCGTTTGATAGAAAATTTATATTTTAGTTGTAAAAATTCAACATTTTTAATGAGATTAACTTAATTCGTTGAAAATTTAAAAACTTTATTAAAAATTCGTTTTTTCTCGGTCGGAAGGTAATTCTTTTAACTGAATATTAAACTTCTTCTTTCTGTTACAAAAATCAAATATTTGGTTAAAAATTAATATATTTTGTTGTGAACGCAATATTCTGTAGATATTCGAGTAGATATATTGCCCATTCTGTCATATTTCCCATTCTGTCATATTGCCCACTATATCATATTACCGACTCTGTCATGTTGCCCATTCTGTCGTATTTCCTATTATGTCATATTGCCCACTCTGTCATAGTGCCCATTCTGTCATATTTCTCATTCTGTCATATTGCCCACACTGTCATAGTGCCCCTTCTGTCATATTGCCCATTCTGTCATATTTCCCATTCTGTCATATTGCCCACACTGTCATATTGCCCACTCTGCCATATTGCCCACTCTTTCCTAAACGCCTCTGCCCAACTAGTGAGGAATAATGTAAGAAATAAAGTGCTGAATAAATTATAGACTTAATTATGAGCTACGAGCTGCCTAAGCTTTAATTCGAGTAAATATATTGCACAACCTGTCATATTGCCCACTCTGTCACATTTCCCACTCTCTTATATTGCCCATTCTATCCTATTTTCCATTCTGTCATATTGCCCACTCTGTCATATTGCCCATTCTGTCATATTTCCCATTCTCTCATATTGCCCACACTGTCATATTGCCCACTCTTTCCT
>JAAAKG020000001.1:750032-769214 GCA_010014905.2 Druon quercuslanigerum | reverse complement strand
GAATTTTAACGTAGAATCCGAATTTCACCTAATTAAAAGTTGATTTTGCTGTTTTTTTGAGTTATTATAGCATGCTATGGAATGTGAAGCTCTTTGCCTGGGGTGATTGTTAGAGATTGATCAGCGATCTGTTCCGGGCGGTATAGAGGAGCAAATGTGTTGCTTAAATAAGCACAGCGTGATTTCCTGATTGTTCTAAAATTTATACCTCCTCCTACACTTTCCTTTCTTATATTCTTCTCATATGAATTCCTTGATCCCCGGCAGTATAAAGAGGCTAGAACCGAGTATTTCGCTAAACCCAAAAGAGATTTTGTTAAATGGTATACCAAAAAAAATAATAATAATAAAACAACTGTATCACACTCATTTACCATTCAACAAGCATATGTGCATAGAAAACTATTGATGTGTAATTGGTTGGATTTCATTTTGAAAAATGCAAATTTGCATTATATCTTGATTTGTTTTTCTGTTTCTTTATCTTTATTAACAGTTCAGGGTTTGCGGCGGTTGAGTTTTTGGCCGTTTGCTTCATAAGAAAAATAAAATTAGATCATTACAATGAAAAATGAAAACCTGAATACATTAAGAAATTTTATTTACATTTGATAATGAAAGTAATATAAGGCAATGTTTAAAAACTTATAATCTCGCTTATAACGTCTATTTATTTTCATTTGTAGTTATGGAATAGCATAAATTAGAGAACACATTTCAATGAAGATAAAATATTTCATTTATTTAAGCGTTTGAGAAAGGAAAATTAGAAATAAAAACCCTAAAGATTTACAAATAAATTGGGCCTATCAAACATTTTAGAGCCAGTAATGTTATTTAGAAGCAATCATGCTCTTTTAAATTAGGAACAAAAATTGAAAAGTATACACACGTGAATATACTCAATTAAAACAACATAATATTTTTTAAAAATATTTTATTCATAGAAATAGTGAATAATAATCGATAATAATGAATCTAAATTAATTCAATGAGGAGCAATTTATACCTTTGGTAAAACAAGAAAAATTGTAGCACAGTCATTTTAAAATAAGGTAAAGAACTCTAAAATCCGCGTTTGTAAAAACTACCCCTTTGGGCAAAAATATCTACACATAATAATAAACATACAACATAAAAGATCTTATTTCTGATAATTTTGTATAGAGAAATGAAATTTAAGATGCAGATAAGGAAAACAAATTCAATAGGAAAATACAAAAACGGCTCTGATTTCCGAAACTATGAACAATTGTGATTGATATTTTTCCAAGTAATTTAAGCCTCGGCAGAGATAACATTGAGTCAACATGAATCTGTTTTGCTGGAATCTTTTTTCTCAAGCTGAATCCTGTCAGTATATGTTGTTATACTGTACTACGTACGATCCTGAAGTTTCCTAATTGTCTAAATTTAATAGATCTAAGACTTTCACAAAGCATTATAATTAACGTAAAAAGTACAATCTGAAAATAGAAGCAACCATTTGGATTTTTCTCAGAAATACATCCAAGGCACTTTTTGTTTTATAGAAGTTCTTAAAATCAAATACAAAATTTTTAAATGTTTTAAAGCTTTTATGGACAAGCACGGCAATCACACGAGTAACTAAGTTATTCAACAAAATCTATACTTGATATGAAAACTTTAGTACATTTTTCAATTTTGTTGGAAAAATAGTTATATGGTAAACAAATAACTTGTAATTATCATTCTTTCATCTTTTTACATCTATTTTCAACCTCAGCTATATTGATTGAAGATAAATGCAAATCTTGTAATAACCGCACTTGCAAAAAGTACACTGTTTTTTAATGTTTAGAATGTGTTGTTTAAACAAATTGGGGGACTTTACTTGGCTCGCGAGTGAATACTCGAAAAATATAGAGAATAAAGTACGCAATTATTTTTCTCAAGTCAAGTAATGTTTTTTCAAACATTATTATCTCCCTCCGGCCTTCACGTTAAGCGCATTTGCGAATTTTCGCCGTTGCTCATTATCTGTAACCATAAGGATTTAAGCTTTGCCCAATTCATAGCGAACAGAGTAACAATCCTATTTAAAAATGGAAACTTCCATTGGAATCTTCACAGAAGCATCCCCACGTAACTAAATATAATATATCTATCTTTAATATAATAATTATATACCAACTCAGTGGCGGATCCAGAAACAATTCTGGAGGGGGGGGGGGGGTTACGAAAATCAGAAACATGTGACTTGTATTTATAAAGAGTATGAAAAATTTACCAGTGCTGAAGGTCTGGGGAGGGATCCCCCCTCCCTAGATCCACCACATTACCAACTTGGAGTACATCAACAAAATATAATTTTTATGTCAATTTTGAACTCTTATGTAAACAAAGTTATTATATTTTCTCTGAAAATGTCGTGTAACCAATAGCCTCGAAAATCTCACACTTGTTGTTGTTGAAAATTTGAGCGGTTTTCGAATGACTTGAAATTGCTCCATTTACTACTGTTAATTTAATTTGTGACCGATTTGGTGGCGAAATATTTCCTTGTCCATGCAAATACAGACCTTAAATTGAAGAGTTTCACGGCATAACGATGTAAGTGCACTTTTTTCAAAACACCTGGTAAAAGAATATATCCAAATTCAAACCGGAAGTGGGTTTTTAAAACTGAAAACCGTGAAAAAATCAAAAATAGATTAAGGTTGTAGAAAAAGAAGGACTTTCGGGCTGAATTGTACTAAATAGCTACAAAATGCATATTAACTGTATGAGGCATTAAATTCTTCACTAGAACCTGACAGGGCACCCATCAATCAGTTTTTCTAGGCTAGATCTTCTGATAGGGGCCCAAACCAGTTTTTTCTAGACTAGATATTCTGATAGGGGCCCCAACAAGTTTTTCTGGACTAGATATTCTAAAAAGGGCTCCCACCAGTGTTTTCTAGACTAGATATTCTGATAGGGACCCCATCGGAACCCAACTTCAAATAGGAAAAGATGGAGAAATTTCTGAACGGGGTATTGTAAAATCAAAAAATTTCAGACTTCCATTTGTCTCGTAATGCGTTTATAATGTTTCAGGCACATATATGTTTAATGTTAACTGGGATCTCAAACTAAAAAAATATATGGTCTTACACGGTTCGGTGAACAGTGGATGTTTCATGCGTATCTAAAAAAACACGACCCTAAATTTTTTTATTGATGATAATTAGAATTTTTATTGCAACAATAGATGTTAGAATTTCAAAAATTCCTCAAAATTTAAACCAAATTTCGAAAGATTTAAAGAGATTTTAAGGAATTTTAGACCAATTATTTAAGATATCACAAAAAAATATTATGAGAATTCAAGGAATTTTAAAATATTTTAGGCGCTTTCCAATAATTGTTAAATAATATAAAATTTTTTTTTAAATTTCAAATTTTTTCACCGAAGATCTATAAATTTTAACAGATTTACGGTGCTTGCAATAAGCTTAAAAATGTTTCAAAGAATTTGAAGAATCGCAAAGTATTTTAAATGATTTGAGGGATTGAGGGATTGCAAGTAACATTAAAACATATCAAGGAGCTTTCACAGATCTTCTATTGATTCCAAGTGATTCAGTAATATGTCAAGTGATTTCCAAGAATATTTTTAGAATTCATATGGCCTTTAAAAGGATCACAGGATTCTTATGAATTTGAACTAATTTTATAGAGATTTGAAGGATTTTTCAACACAGTTAAACGTTTCAACTTGTTATTAAGAGTGATTAAAAGATTGCAATGCAACTCTAGGTAATTTATATATTTTGAACGGGTTTAAAAATTATGAGGCATTTCCAGAGAATGTATGGGATTTCGAGAGTTTTCAAAGTTTTAATTGATTACGATGGATGGATTTTGTTTTCAAAATAGTTCGAAGTGCATAGTTGAAATTATTTTAACGGATTTTAAGAAGAAGCTGCTATAAAGAAATATCACAAATCTTTTAAATATATATGCAGAAAAGATAAAAATATCTTAAAGTATTTTAAAAATAAGAAAAATTAATATTTTGATGATAAATTTGATTTTGGCTTTAGCGTTTTATAATATCCTCTCATTTTATGGTATATGATAAATTAATATGGAGCGTTACCGGAGATTTTATAAAAAATATTACGTAAAAATAGCGATCATTATTTACTGTTATTTGGTATCAACTATGATAATTCAATTTTTAACTGTGCTTAATCTTCATAAGTATAAAATCAAAAATCTGCCCGCGTAGCGGGAACATACCCATCGCGCGCTCTGCGCGCGTCTTTGAAGTTTGAGCGCGCCTGGCGCACGCTTCTGTTGAATCTCGTGCTGGAACATATAACTATATACCTCGCGGAAACATTCTCATCGGACCGCTTGCGCTGCGCGTTCAATTTTTAAAAGGAATTTGTACATGTATATTTTAGGAGCCACCTTAAAATAAATAAAAAACTAGAATCCTTTTTTAAACATTTTTGTCTATCTTGCGTTGTTATACTAAAAATAGGATTTTGGTTTACATATTATTTTTTATGGATAAAGCAAAATATCCTATACAAGTCTTCTTTTACATTTTTAACGCATCTCATGTCTTTTGGCGTAATATTGGAATTTTCGTTTTTCTGCATATTACCTACAATAAATAAAAACAAAATGGCGAGTCATATTGGATAAGAATGTAATACATTACTGCAAATTTGTATCTCTTGTTTGGGTGAACAAATTTTGCTATCAATTTGTTTTCGTAACTTTTGTCGTTTTCCACAAATTTTTCGTTTTTATTTTTCATGTCATTTTTATGATTAAAACCAAAACAAAATTTCACATTAAAAAGTGATTCGTAACAAATGTGTAGCCCTTTTTCGTCAAACGAATTTTGTTAAATCATTTTTTTCGTAACTTGTGTCGTTTTCCCACAAATTTTTTAATATTTTTTATTTTCAATGTTATTTTTCACGAAAAAAACAAAACCTACACAATTTTTGTTTATTCATCTTTTTTCATATCTTGCAAAGTTTTACTACAAATTGGAATTTTTGATTTTCATTATTTTTGTGCAATCAAACTTTGAATTGTCGATTTTTCAAGAAAATCCAAAAAGTTGTTATGATGATCTTGTAAGACTTTCAAAAAACAGTGTTTTCTTCGCTTCACGTTTTTCATATGGTGCTTTGTTTGGCTTAAAATTTTAATTTTTTTGCTTACTTGTTTGGCTCTCTAAATTATATGAATAACCGTACATAAAATTTTTAAATATAAAAAAATGGTCCAACAAATTTTGAAAATGCTCTAACTTTTTGAATTTTTATCCAAAATAGCTGGCTAACGAACTCGTCCTTTCTTTTAGGACCTAAAAAAAGCGCGCCGAGGATCGATTTGATCTGTTCATTTTTTTTAGAGTTAGCGCGTTTACGGACGGGTGGCCGGACGGGCAGACTGTCAGACGCCATCCTAAAAACTTGATTTTAGGCTTCATAGGGTCTCAAAACGTGGAGATCCGTTGAAGAACTGTGCTGTCAAATTTCGGACAATTCAAATACTACATGAATACCATTATGAATAGTTAAAATCATTATTTTCGAGTCTTATCCTAAAATAGCAATGTTGCATGACGAGACAAAAAACTTGTGGGACAGACTTTAAAGTGAATTTTTATTTTCTTGACTCTAAAGTATTGAATTCCGCTCTTGATTTTTTATTTTTTGTGAACTCCAATATTTAAAAAAAAATGTTATTATTATCTAGCAAATTAAGAATTTGTTGTTTTTGGGACATGTACGTGACATGACCTTTTGCGTACCTTTTTATTCAAAATTTCTGATCAAAGTCGTCTAAAATTTATAATATTTACTTAAATGTGCTTCAATATAAATAATACACTAAGATAATTTTGGAAAAAATTATTAATTAAAAATAAATATTTTTGACTCGTTTAGCTTTTTTCAGTGCAATACAATTTATAGTATACTTAAATTAGGGAAATATTTTCTGAATGGCTATACTGATTGGACACTTATTGGAGAAACTTTCTAACAAATGGTACGTTTTTATTTAAGAAATGGGTAAGCAATAATAAATAGTACAATAACCGCCCGCATATCGTGCGTATAAAAAAAGGCGTTTAAAACAAAACCATCCACTAATAATTTTGATTTTGAATCGGAATGTTCGTTTGTTTATAATGCATTACGAAGGTCTTAAATCCGTCGATTTACGAAATTTTAGGGCCATTATACTTTTTTTCTGACTTAGCTTCTTCTTTGACATACATAAGACTATTACAACAAATTTTTAGACACAGGTATCTCTTGCCGTACTTGTAGATAAAAATATTTTTGTTGGTTTAACGTGTTATCTCTGCCATGCGGCTTATTCAATTAATGTATCATAAATTATTTTCATGAAAAATATAATTTGGATGACGCCTGAGAGTATAGAATGGCAATGAAGGGCATAAAGAATCAAAGAAAGATACAAAACCCTGAACGCGAACACCGACCGGGAAAATGCCGTGTTATCTGATGTAGAGCTGAATTCAGTGGTTGCCTTGCTGATCATATATGTAGGGTTGTAAAATTTCATGAAACCTTGGAAACGTTTATAAGTTTGAAATATTAAAGCGGTAAAATGAGAAATATTAATAAAATGATATCAACCACAAAGGGGGGGGGGGGTAAGACACTCGGTGTAAGTATGTTACGGTTACGTTGTTAAACAATTTAAGTACGGCCCTACATCCACGTCAATATTAAAATTAATATAATGTAATATAAATATAAACAAAAATTAATGTAAATATTGAATTCTGCATCCAAAATAAAAAAGTGTTCTGTGAAAAATGAACTTTATTTTCTAAGCAAACTTTTCAGTTTTTTAAGCTAATATTTTTAAATTAATAATCATAAATCAAAATTCCTATTTATTTATCGCAGGCTTCACAGTTTTTCCTTCTTTCCTCACTTTTCAACTTTTTGTCATTTTTCACTAAAAATTAACAGAATTAAATTTAAAAATTCAACTATTTTTCATTGAAAATTCATTCTTTTTGGTTGAAAAGTACATTATTATATTTTTAGTTGATATTTCATCTATTTAGTTTAAAATGTAATTATTTTGTTAAAAATTCAACAATATTATTGAAAAGTCATTATCTCTGATTGCAAATTCAACTATATTTGCTTGGAAATTAAATAGTTGATTATTAATAATTAATATTCACCTATTAATTTATTAATCACTATTATTAATTAATTTATTATTTAATTGAAGATTCGCATCTCTGGTCGAAAATGTAACTATTTTGTTTAAAAATTATTTTTTTTTTTCTTAAAAATGACTTTTTTACTGTACATTTAATTTCTCCAGTTGAAGATTCATCATTTAAGTTTAAAGCTCATCTCTTAGGTTAAAACTTGTAACTATTTTTTTTTAAATCCCGTTTTTGTGGTTAAAATTAATTATTTGAACTGCAAAATTTAACTATTCCAGTTAAAGATTCGTCATGTCAGTCAAAAATTTATCTCAGGTCGAAAATGCAACTAGTTTGTTGAAAATTTTGTCTATCTGGGTGGAAATATAATCTTCCTGATCTATCTATTTGATAATCGATTTGGTTAAAAATAAACAATTTTGTTAAAAATTTATATCTTCGGGTAAAATATCGAATGGTTTGTATAAAACCAGTGAATAAAATCGAACTACGAATCAGCTATTTCTGATTGGCACTACTTTTCTTGGTTGAAAATTCAATTACATTGTGTTGAAAATTTTTCTCCTTGGTAGTATTTTTTTTAGTTATAAGTGCAACTGTTTTGTTCTCTATAAATTTGCATGAATATATTTTTTTACTAATTGTAAAAATAAATATTATAATATCAAATTTTACGACCAAATGTTTCTTCGTGTAGAACCCAACAGGAAAATCTAACTATTTTTGGTAAAAAAGTCTACAATTATATTTTTGCTCATATCTCGTTTCTTTTGGTTAAAAATTCTAAGATTTGATTAAAAAATGTATTATTTTGTTACAAATACATATATTTTTTAAAAATTTAACTACTAGGTTGAACCCTCAAAACCTTGGTCAAAAATTTAGTTTTTTTTTATTGAAGATTCATCTCATTGGTTGAAAATTTAACTTCTCCATTTTTAGAAAAGTAATCTTTTTGGTTATTTTAGTTGAAAATTCATGTCTTTGATTGAAAATTTAACTATTTTATTGGAAATACGCCTTTTTTGGTTAAGAATCAATTTTTTTAACAAAAAGTATAACATTCATTATTTGTTAAACATCGATATTTTTAATTAAAAATTGGTTTTCTCTTCATGATTCTGGTCAAAAAAGAATATAATTTTTTCCAGTAGTTTTCTAGCTAGCTAGTATTAAAGTTGTTTCAAAAATTAAGAATTCGTTTTCCTAACTAATAATGTAACCTATTTATTTTTTGTTGAAAAATTATATTTATATTTAAAAATGGATACTCTCTGGTTGAAGATTCATGTACTTTGTTGAAAGTTCGTCCATTTTGGTAGAAAATTAATCCTCCTGCTTAAGAGTCGATCTTTTTGGTTCAAAACGCAACTGGTTGGATAAAAATTAATCTGGTTTGGCTGAAGATTCAAGTTTTTTTTTTAAATTTGTCTTTTTTGATTGAATTCAACTGGCTCTTATTTCAAATTAAAATCTTTCTTGGTTGAAAAATCATCTTGGTTTAAAAGTAAACTACTATAAAATTCGTTTTTTTTTTGGCATACAAGTTTAACAACTTGGTAGAAAATTAAATTATTTGGCTGAAAAATAACTTTTTTGTTGAAAATTCAACTATTCGATTAAAAATTAAACTATTTTGTCGAAAATTGATGTATTTTGTTAAAAAATCGGCTTTTTTGGTAGAACATTAATCTTCTTTGTGGAAAAAACATTTTTTTAGTTAAAAATGTAACTATTTAGTAAAAAATGCATTTTTTTTCTTGTTGAAAATGCAATTATTCTGTTGAAAGTTGAACCCTGTTGAACTAATTGTTAAAAATAGATTTCGTTTTAGATTCACCTCCTTGGTTATAATTGTCACTTTTTTTAAATTCCTTTTTTTGTTGTTAAAAATTAATTGCTTATCATTATTCTCTTTTTGGTCAAAAATGTATAGTTGATAATTTAAAAATTTAAATATCCTAACTGCAGTATTTTCATTTCAAATGTTAGGAATTTAAAAAGTTTCAAACTGGAACGTTTCTGCAACTTCGGTCTATAATGAAACGTTTCATTGCTTTTTCGAAACTTTCAATGTTCAGTGAAATTTTTGATTAACTCACATCCCCCATCATCGCCTGAGCAAAGACTTTTGTCTACATGGTTCCATGTTTCTCCTCTAGTTGCAGCACCTCGCAGTGCCTGTCGTTTGCCTCATGGACAGCGTTTACGTCGAGCTTCCTCTCGCCTCCGGAGGGGGCAGCACCTCCCGGGGCACCCCGAAAGCCCTTTATATCGTTCTCGTTCACATCGTTGACGTTGACGTCTGCGTTGCTCTGCTCTTGCTGCTCGTGTTTGCTCGGCTCGTTGCTCGGTGCTCGGTGCGCGTCAGCGAGTCAAGTTCTTCTCCTGAAGAGAGCACTGTCCGTCTTCTCTACCATTTGTCGCATTTGTGTAAATTCCGGGAGGAGTAGCAGGCCGTGCCGCCATCTTAGACAAGGTATTTGTCTCGTCTGCTGTAATAGACAGATCGAGTTCAACGCTCAACGGTAATAAAGTGACATCGGAAAGTGTCAACGTCGGCTAGGAAAAAGTGCGATTGTGACTGGTGCTTTATCTGTTATCCCGTGTGCTACGAAAGTGTAGGTGGTCGGTGAATCGGTCTGTTCGCTCGTGTTTGGCTATACGACAAAGTAACTACTATACATATGTACCTGACACCGTACAGGAACGACCCTCGGACACTGGAATAGGAAGAAAACGAAAAATAGTGGGTTACTCTGTGTGGGTTAGCCCTAATTTCAGAAGGCCAGAAAACGGGCTGGGAAGGGCTGCGAGCGGGTTGCAAATTGTCTGCTGCTGAAATATGGCGCGGGTTGCAGACAAGGGACAGTATTGACCTATTTATACCTTGCGTGAAGGAAGCTGGTTCCTAGCTGGTTTTCAAAGACGTCAAAGGACCAGGTAGGTGGGGAACCTCCTGCTCCAGCAAGTCCAAGGCTTTCCACGAGCAAATTTACGGTGATTAGTGTAGCTCGCCCTAGTGCGAAAAAAGCGAAACCCTGAAGAAACTAGACGTCCGTGGAGCCCTGGCAGGCTGGAGCGCGGCTGGTAAAATGGGCAATAATGCCACGACTGCGAATAAGAAGGTGGACGCGGCAGAGAGCGTCAAGGAGTTCCTGGACCAGGCCAAGGAGGAGTTCGAGGAGAAGTGGAAGAAGAATCCGACCAACACCGCCGCTCTCGACGACTTTGAGAGAATCAAGACTCTGGGCACCGGCTCCTTCGGTAGGGTCATGATAGTGCAACACAAGCCCACCAAGGAGTATTATGCCATGAAAATACTCGATAAACAGAAGGTGGTGAAGCTCAAGCAGGTGGAGCATACGCTCAACGAAAAACGGATTCTCCAGGCCATCAGCTTTCCTTTCCTCGTCTCGTTGCGATTTCATTTTAAGGACAACTCGAATTTGTACATGGTGCTCGAATATGTGCCAGGGGGCGAGATGTTCAGCCACCTGAGAAAGGTCGGTCGCTTTTCCGAACCTCACTCTAGGTTCTACGCCGCGCAGATCGTCCTCGCATTCGAGTACCTTCACTACCTCGACCTCATCTACAGAGATCTCAAGCCTGAGAATCTTCTTATAGACTCCCAAGGTTACCTCAAGGTCACCGACTTTGGTTTCGCCAAGAGAGTGAAAGGCAGGACGTGGACCCTATGTGGAACGCCCGAGTACCTCGCACCTGAGATCATTCTTAGCAAGGGTTACAACAAGGCAGTGGACTGGTGGGCGTTGGGGGTCCTAGTGTACGAAATGGCTGCTGGCTATCCCCCTTTCTTTGCTGATCAGCCGATTCAGATCTACGAGAAGATCGTGAGCGGAAAAGTGCGTTTCCCCTCCCACTTTGGCTCCGATCTCAAGGACCTCTTGCGCAACCTGCTGCAGGTGGACCTCACCAAGAGGTATGGCAACCTCAAGGCCGGAGTCAACGACATCAAGGGACACAAGTGGTTCACCAGTACGGACTGGATAGCAGTCTTCCAGAAGAGAATCGAGGCCCCATTCATACCCAGGTGCAAGGGCCCCGGTGACACTAGCAATTTCGACGACTACGAGGAGGAGGCACTCAGAATCTCCTCCACCGAGAAGTGCGCCAAGGAGTTTGCCGAGTTCTGAACGGTCGACCCGATCGTCGATTATGGATGCTGGCATGCGAAGAAACCGCGACGCGTCCCGGGCGAGCGAACGTCCGCGGGGAGACGAGCGTCGACGTCCAAGGCTAATTTTTACCAGGAAGAATATCTTTTCTCCAAAGAGCCGCTCGTCGCTCGACACCAGGGTCCTAGGCAGGGGAGACTCTCTGTTCCCTCGGTGCTCCCAAAAATCACAAATCCTCAATTGTCCTCAAGTCCCCGAAAATCCCCGAATCCTATTCTTCGATTAAGTGATATTCCTGGCTTCGGCTCTGCTCGGCTTTTCCAGGAGGGACGGAGGACGACAACCGATACTTCCATACGCGGTACCATGTACGAGCATTGGACCATTTTGCTTTGTTCGCCGATGTACAAAGTTCGTTAAACGTTAGCTAGTCGCCGCGCCGTAACTATTCTACTTTAACGAAACACGCGACTACTCCCAAGGACGCGGTGAGTTGTTTTCAAAGTGTACCTTGCGACGAGGCACGTTGTTCGGTACAAGTTTATATGGATGGTGCTGTTGTCGTGAATTTATTTGTCATAGTGCAATTTAGTAATCGAGAATCTAAATGTCTTGAGCGTCGATGAGAATTGGGGGTTTGAACCCTGTCCAAGGATTGCAAAAAAAAAACAAAAACAAATATATGAAAAACTTGGTATTCAATAACCGCACGAGATGAAAACGTTGAAAGTGTGGCGATCGCTCTGATAGTGATCCCAGTGCAGTGCAGGGAAGAAGCATATCAGTGAAATCGTGAATGTGGCATTCGCTGTTGTTCGAAATGCAACGGATTGTCAGGTGCAGTCAGGTTTGTCGTTTGTTGCTGCGCATTTCAAAATATGTATCTTCGGTTTCCGAGTGCGAGGCGACCAATGTGAATGGTCATGCGTTCTTCTATCAAAAGTACGAGTCAAGAGGAATTCCCGAGTGCTGTGTGATAGTCTACAGATAAATTCTCCTTAGATTATGTATTTTCTAGGATATTTTCCTCCCTACCTCAAGATTGCATTGACACCGTTCGTTTACATGACCCGAGCAGGCGTTTCTCCGAAAGAGATAACCAAGTGTATAGAATCAGAGTCAATCGTATTGTTAAAGTCAACTTGTAGCGTGGGAGATCATTGAGTATTCTAATGGGATAACAAATCATTTTCAATTCTCCAAACTTTAAATCAATCTCGGGGTGTCGATTGGACTGAGAAGCCGGGAGAAGCACCTGTATTTCAAGTTCTGAACGATCAAATAATCGAGAGTTATTTGTCGTTTAAACTCAAATTATTCCTAAAATACGTATTCATTTATTAAAAATTTTAGTTTTGTGTCTATAAATACTTACAATACTTATTTTTGTTTTCAGCTACAATATTTTTTGAGAACAATGTGGGTTGCAAAATAATATTTCATTTATTTGATTGTTCGAAAATTTAACGCACATGAGAGAAACTGGTAATTTTTTTTCGAAAACCCGGAAATTGGCTTGTGATTGTCGCAAAGAGGAATTAAGAACACTGATCTTGTATTAAATTTCAACTCTCGTAAGAAAAGTGCTTTATAACATTGCTCGTAAAAATGTGACAATTTTTCTATTAATTTTATTGAGTTTAAATCGCTTTAAAAAAACGCATATTTAAAACAGACTTCTAAATAATCTAAATTCTTGAAGGGAGGTTACACACACTTTTAACCTCAAGCTTCCTAGTTTTTATTTTTAAATTGAATTTAATCAGATTAAGCTCCTCCAATGAAAAATCCATTTTTTTAAATATATTATTTTAGTTTACGTGCGTTGTTTGCTCATAATATGGGAAAAAATGTCAAGTTTTTAAAGTTAGTATTTAAGTTGTTTCGAAAATGGTGTGTACAATCCCTTTAAGTATTTTATTGCCAAAAACATTTCTGTGTTGTGTTTAAAATATAAAATGAATTTTTTTGTAACGATTCAAGGTGCGTCAATATTGTAGATAAGTTCAATGTTTATGTGTTATTTTTTTAAATTTAACTAACTTACAGTTAATGTTTGAGACAAATTGACATTTTTGTTTCTCAAACTAAATTTTCTTTTTGTTTCCATTTTCAGCGGTTCAAAATAACAAATCAGTGCATTTGAACCCTGAAAAACAGAATTTATTTTTTATATCCTTTTGAGAACAATTGATATTATTCCTTTTTTTAAGAAACCCATTTTTTTATTCGATAATAATTCAAGTGTTGATATCCAAAAGATGTGCTTAATCGATTTTTTGTAGCAAGACTATATTATGTTTCTCCATTAAAATACAGGACCTTTTGTATGGAAGAAATTTAATTATTTTGCGCATTCAGTAAATTATAAATAAATTTGTTTATATTGACCTTGGAAATGTTTAAGTCCAATATGTAATAATACGCGAATTTGAAATGATTCGTATAATCGACACCCTGCATTTTTTACAGGTTTTGCCGATAGAATGGTTTTTCTGTTAACCAATTTTGTATGTGAACTTTCCTCTAAAAACTTTTGCCATATGACGCGATGATAAAGGAAATATATTTTGATTTTTTTTTCAAGGGTGAATACAGATTTCGGGAATTATGAAATCGGCATTGAGCTTGAAATTTACATTTTAGAATTCCTAACACCAGTAAAATTTTGAAAGATACTTTTTATTCATATTAATGCAGAAAAATATTTATGAATTATTTTAGAAGATCAAATCCTGAGCAAGAAATTTATATGAAAAATTATAAAAATAAAACTATTTTTAAAATATCAATTTCCTGATTCAAATTGTTACCATTATTGACCCTTAAATGGCACATTTTCAAATATACCTGCAGATCATTTTGGCTGAAAAAAATCACGAGTGATGTTGAAACAATACAAAATATAAAAAAATAACTCCAAAGTCTTAATGATAATTTAAGTATTGGAAAAAAATACTTTCAGAAAAAAACGTAGACAATCGGGAAAAAAATTGGAAAGCCTGTGGTGTCCCAGTGACCCCAAGTGTCCTTTAAGGGTTAAAAGGTTCAATTTTTAATTTTTATCAGTCAATATTATTAAAGAGTTCTCTTAATATTTTTCACAATATTTTGAAAAAAATGTAAAGAACATATTTTCGCATATATGAGTTTCGCGTATAAATAACAAAAAAATCGAGTCAGTTCAGTCTATAATGTCTCTTTTAGAATATGCAAGTTTATTCTCTCTTGGTTAAAATCAATTTTTCTACAAAAGCCTCCTATAACAAATTATTGTTTACGGTTATGGGGTTTATTTGAAATCTTGGTTTTTATCAATTGTGAAATTCTATAACTTTTAAATCGTAAATATTCAAACTTTGAGAATGACAGTATAAAAATATAAAATAGAGCTTCAATTCGCATTTATACAATTCATAAAAAACCCTTTATTTGATAATAAAGAGAGGAAATTAGTTTCTAAAATATAATGTGGAAACTACAAATTAGTTTTTAAAATGTGTTATCAATACTAATTCCTCTTTATTTTAATAATTTTAGATGCTATTATTAAACAGATGAGAATGATTTGACAAAACATATTGATTATTTAAAAAATATTTTTTTTATGACAGATTATTTATTTTTACAAAATGTGTTTGGTAATTATTACTGGAATTTGTTATTTGTTATTTATTGATAATTATTAATTATTTCTTTAGGAATTTTCAAAGATACTCTTACATTTTACTTTAGAATCTTGTAAATAACAATTTAATCGTGTATCTCCTAACAAAAAGTGCAATATAAATATAAGCTTATATAATGATTTAAAAATATCAGATATTTACGGTCATGAATTCTAGTTAATTATCAATTCATTATGTTCAACAAATCGTTCTAAAGATTTAAAAACGATACAACTTGACTTGTGAAATAATCAAGTTTTTATGAATGATTAATTCATTTAAATATAAATATTATAAATGCAATAAACGCC
The DNA here is from genome assembly GCA_010014905.2 of Druon quercuslanigerum. Taxonomy (NCBI): domain Eukaryota; kingdom Metazoa; phylum Arthropoda; class Insecta; order Hymenoptera; family Cynipidae; genus Druon; species Druon quercuslanigerum. The sequence goes on along the minus strand of JAAAKG020000001.1, from coordinate 753,898 downwards.
GAGAAAATTGTTACGAAATTTCTATTCTGAAATAAATAATATATCAAATGAAGGGTTCGTCTACACATTTGCTCGCATGTCGAAATAGGGGAGAGAAAATTGTCGTGATGAAATTCTACACAAATAAAAATCCAGTTCAAAATGCAACGAAATTACTCTTTCAGCAGGATTAATGTAACTTATTAAATAATTGCCATGAAATGTGTCTTAAATTGCGTCCAACACCTGTTCGGAATTACCGTTGGCTTGTTTATCCAATTAAAAAAAAAAATTGAAGAACAGGTGCTTGGCTAGTGAGAGACAGAAAGAGAGAGAGAGAGAGAGAGAGTGGGGGGGGGGGGTTAGCCGTCAGAAATTTAGATTCAAAAATTGGCACGCATTGTAACGTAGGATCTAGAAATTCTAGGTTCCACCAGTTATTTTAGGAACTCTATAGAGAGCTCGACGGACGCGGAGGAATATCAAGCAAGTGTACACACGGTGCGAATTCGTCCGGAAGGTCATTCGTTAACCTGGATTGAGTTCTAAAACCTCTCTCGTGTCGACACAAATTGAGTTTTGAAACTTCAACCAGACACATGGGCCTTCGCGGTGAAAGGGGCCGTTCAAAAGTATTACTTGCAACAATCTCACGTTAATTTTGACTTCTCCTGTCCTGTTTGTAACGCGGGTTACCAACTTTTTCTGTATTTTTAATAATTGAGCGGTCCCGAATCTTTCAAATTTTCAAATTAATATTCCAAAGAGTCTGTATACAGATACTATATTTTTTTAGGAAATTCTATTATCCTAAATATTCTTTTAAACATGGGACCATTTTGAAGCCTTTGAACTTGAAATGAATGTTCAGCTGCGAAATTTGATTTGTTCACCTGTCTCCGAATGGGTACGTAATTGGACTCAATTATCCAGCGGATTGTTCAATCGGTTCTTTCACTCATGAAGTACTTTATGAAGATTGTATTGGGAAGAAGTAGCAAGCTGAAAGTGCACTGTACATTCTGCCCTTGAGTAATTCCAGTTTTGAAAGCATATATTAACAACCTTCGAATTCTTTCCGGATATAGTCTATTGAAAAAATTCACAGTGGGCCGTTAATGAATTACGCAAAACTGAAATCCAATGACTGAATAGATGCAGATTAATATTTCATCTTTGAAAGATTATTCCAATTTCGAATAAAATACTTTTGAATGTAAAAGGTTGCCAAATGTTATGGGATTGCTAATTACATGTATGAGATATTAATTATCGGAATTTTAATTTGTGAAATGTTCTTTATTAATTCAAGGTCAGGCTGGCTTTGAGACGCAGACTCTCGTGGAGGTTAATGGACACTATCCTGGTTACGTCATTTCTGCTTGGCCCATCGTTTGACCCTGACTAGCGGATCAACGTGGTCCGCTTGTCTGCTTTTAGCTTCTGATTGGTTTGTTTAGGTAGCACGCTAAAGAATCCTGGATCTTTGTCTTGAACTTTATGCTTTAGTAAATGGGGCAGTTAATTTTACTTTTGAGTGTCTAGTATTGCAAAATTCTCTAAGCTCTATGTAAAAAGTTATGCTGGCACTCTTTTAACATAGGACCCCTGTAACATTACCAGAATTTTGTTCTGCCTAAATTTTATTTACATTTACGCCCGGTCCATAAACTAGTGTTAGGTTTGATCGTGTGCGTGGCTATTCAGGAAATAGGATGGCAGAGCACTGCAGGAAATTGTACAGGAAATAGCTGATTTCTCGTGAACAATAGGGCCTGTTAAACGCACAAATACCGAATTTCATAAAAATCCTCTCGCCTTTTTTCTCTCCAAGATTCAATTTTCAATTTTATCAAGTTTTCGTTTGCAAAAAAAAAAAATAATCTTGACTTGTATCCTCTCATTTGAGATTTAAAATTATAGTTGTGAGAAGGCAGTTCAAAAGCTGTTCTTGACTAATTGATATGCAACCTTGTTAAAAATATGTGCCATAAAAACAAGACCAATTCGTGTCGTTTATAGAGATGACATTCACTTAAGTTCTCATGTTCCGCTTGTGAAACAATCAGTTAGATATGATAAATTTCGGTGGATAGAATAATCGATCTTGAGCGGAAATAATGAACTCTATCAAAATTGCGATGATCAGTTGATCACTCATAAAGAGCTGAGTCGTGAATGCCAACAAGCGATTTAAATTAAATCGAATTTTGGAATATTGGTTGCATCGAAATTGCATAAAATGTTTCATAGTTCAGATCACGTCCGTTGAAGCAGTTTAATTAAAACCCAATCAGAAAGTTTCTGACAGTTGAATGTAAGAGAGATGTATCCCTTAAAGTTAATTTGTTTCTTAATTGATTTGTTGACCCATCTCGCATAATCCAGTCATTGGCTGTCTTTTTATTCGTTATAAGAGGAATTTTAGATTCTTGTATTTCTTATGTTTGGAATAATTCCAAATTTGTTTTTCGTGCTTAATTAAACTTTATATTTGGAGCTTAGGTTCTGATTAGAAGACGTGTGTTAACCGAGTTTCTGAGGAGCATTCTTCATCAGACGCTCTAATTGAGAGAGATGTCCCATATGCTTTAATACACGTGTCACGTGTTATTTAGCTGGCAATCAAGTCAATCAGTTGCATAGACGTAGTTCGTCATCTTAGCTCTTAGAGGCAGAAAGAGCCAACAATGAATTTATATAAAAGAGGCAATTGGGTGTTTGCCAAATTGTTGATTCTGGAATTTTTAAGGTTATGCTTTTTAGGAAGACAAAAAAATTAAGTCATGCAGAATAGTTGGTCTCTAAATACTCTTTATCATCTAAATATTGTTATTTTCTGAGCATTATTTGGATGATTAGGTTCTTGTTCATTGTAGAGCTCTCTTGTTGATGAAAATGAAGTTTGGCAGTTTTTGACAAGCGAAATTTTGCAAAGCTTGTGAATGACAGCAAAGAAAATGAGTTGCGATGGCGAAAACTGTCTTGATGGACGTTTGAACTGCTAAGAATGGAACCGAAAGGTTAACGCTTAATGCATTCGATGTAATAGTAATGCTTATTTTCACATTAGAGTAGCTCAGTTAATTAGTCCAATTTACGCACGTTCAGCAATACGTATAACATAAATATGCATTTACGCGTGGTGCAATGACGAAAGTGAAACGTCCATAAAAACTTGTGTCTGTTTCAGTACTAGATCATTAAACAATTTTGACAATTTATACAAGACCACTTTTATTGTTTAATTTTATATTCAAGTTTTTAATAATTTTATTAACAGTTATTGATTCTTATAAATTTGACTTTCAGAATGGGAAAGTAAGCATTTCGCAGATATTGATTGAACTCTTAGAGACCCTATTGTTTGTCGAGAGAGGATGAGAGAATTCGCGCTCTGGATAGAGTTTTTGTCTTTCGAGAGATTTGAAATAAAACGTCGACAGCATTCTGGAATGGTAAAAAAATTTAATTGATGCCAGGTTCAGGCACCTCGCCGATATTTTTCCATTATTCCATTGGAGAGTAACATTGAACGACTATTCATTTCGAATCGATTCTTTGAGAATCTGTGGACTGGATGTATGTCAGGTCACATTTATATTTCACATGAGTTCTTAATGAAAATTCGCAATAGTTTACCCAGTGGTATTTGTTTTATACAGTTCATATTTGAAATCAAGAGGCTTGCAAGGTATAATTGTAACATTTAATTTAAGAAAAAGTGAAAGGTGATTTTGAGTGTCAGAAAGGGAGAATGACCTAAATAACGAAACAATTGATGCCTTTGAAATTGAAATCAGTCGTACGCACACGGAAAAAAATATGGGACCAAATAGTTGTCTAGTTTCAGAACTTATTATTACCAAAAATTGTAGTAGCTTTTC
>JAAAKG020000001.1:697482-749932 GCA_010014905.2 Druon quercuslanigerum | reverse complement strand
TTTAATATAGGCTCTGCGCTATAGCAGAACCCCCTTCCCCCATATGCGCGTTACGTAATATGTGAACGCTCCCTAACTAGTATTATTTGCTGAAATAAATGCAACGAATTTGCACAAGAAATATGAATAAAGAAATTCCCTCATTCGACTGGTCTGACTAGACACGGGGGATTCTACTGGTACGTGCTGCGTCTCCTGAGTAGAGATGCCAATTATTAGTCAGCCCAAGGAATCCAACCAGGAGGGTACTTATTTATTCGATTGTAACCATACACTCACACTTCAGGTGAAAACAAGGGTAGGAAATTAACACATTCTCCGTGTTCTGCATTCACTTTTAGAAAGTTCTACTACGAAATGAGAAAATCCAATTTCTTTCAAAACGACCCACTATATTTAAACTAGATTAAATTGTTACTAAATATTTCCACGAGCAAAACATTTGCGGACATATTGCTTGACTCAAAGCAGGATTCTTTTCAAACTTTTTTTTTACTGTATATTTATATTTTTAGTGAATATTGCCGTTTTCTGAAAACAGGTAAGTATCTTAATTTTATATCTTTTAAAACTTAACATTATTCTTAGTATTCATAAAACTTAGGTATCCCTTTTTCGAATTTTTATACAATATTTATATTGTGCAAATTTAATTTCAATTTTTGTTTTTAAATGTATTGCTGGCAAAATACCTACAACTGCAACTCACGTATCTTACTTTTTATTTAACAAAATACATATATGTATACTTTATAGATAATAATATTATTATAAGTTCCGCAAATTTTTAATAAAAAATAAAATCGGTATCTATATGCTAAACTCTCCAACCTGCAGTTAGCAATCTAAACACTCTCATCACGTTTTTTTTGTCAACTAATGCGATTGGAGAATTTAGACTGCTAACCCCAGATTGGAGGGTATAACAATGAAGTACCGAAATCTCTCTGACGATGGTCGCTTAAAATAATCACTCTGCTTTTTCAATTTTAAAACGGTTTAGCAATTAACACTCTCTGATTCAGTATATTATATCAAAATATTTTGAATTTACTTAAATCACTTCGAAGTTCTTTGAGTTATCTGAATTCCTTAGATTCCCTAAATTCTTTAGAACACCTGAATTTCCTGGTTTTCTCCAATTTCCTGAATACTCTGAATTTCTTGAATTCTCTGATTTCCTCAAATTTTGTGAATTCTCTTTGCGCCCTAAATTATCTGACATACCTGAATGCTTTGAATTATTGGATTTCCTTATTTCTTATTCTCTTATTTCTCTGAGTTTTCTGAATTCATGGAATTCTTGAATTCCCTGAATTCCCGAAAATTCCCGAATTTGATAATTTACTACCATTCCTTAGATTTCCTGAATTCTCTGGATAGTCTGAATTCTTAGAATTATCTGGAATCCCTGAATTCAATTAATTTCCTGTGTTCATTGACTTTGCTGAATTTCACTAATTTCATGAATTCACTAAATTTATTTACATTGGCGAGTTCCCTGAATTACCTGGATTTCCTGAATTCATTGAACTTAATGAATTTCCTGAATTCTCTGAATTTATACAATTCAGGTAATTTCAAGAACTTCAAAATAATGTAAGAAGTTCAGGAAATTTAGGCGAATTGATTGAATTTAAAAGAATTGAACAGAATTCATAGAAGTCAAAGAACTCAATGAAGTTTAAAGGAATTTAGGGTAAATTAAAAGTAATTAAAGTGAATTCGAAATACTGTCGAATTAAAAAAATAGAAAGTATTAGTTACTAAACCTGCCTACTGTTTGCCGCATAAGTATACTCACTAAAACGATGGACTAAATAAAAAAATAAAGTGGCTCTTTTAGACGACCAACGCAACGCCAGAGTGGTATTTTCAGACGATCACTTTCAAATTGGTTTTCTTAACGTGAAGGTATCGATAGGAAGATCGAAAATTTTAAACTTAAATTTTTCGTAAACCCTCCGTAAAAGTGTTAATATTTTCACTCAATAAATAAGTTGCAAATATAGAAAGCTTTATGCATTAAAAATTAGTAATCATATTTGAAAATACTGGAACTTTTTTATTCATCAAATGCATCATCTTTTAAATCGAATAATTGTTTTCAGCTTTGATATCAAGAGCGACTCCAATTTGATTGTGACATATCTTTTTTTGAATCTGAAATTTCTTTTTTTGTTTCTCACTCAACGTTTGCACGTGAGAAATGCCAGTGAAATAGGAATATGGTAAGTTTAGAAGGAAGCGAAGGAAATTATGGAGTTGGTCATGGGGAAGGACGAATATTGAAGAATTAACAGGCTGTGGGCCAGAGTGGCCCTAATGACTCTACAAAAGTTTAACTCACCGATAAGATACCATTCCCCGTTCGTGATGAAATCGGACAAGTCACCTCCTTCCTCCGAGTTGAGAACCAGATCGAGCTACCAAGGTCAAAGTTCGATTAAGACAAGCGTATCCTACGGCATTCAAAGATCCTTAGCCACGTGCGCATGCTTCTTTCTACACTCTACAGCTTATTTGCTACACTGCACACAAACAGGAAAAGCTATACCATGCGAGGTAAATGGCTATCGATAATCGAGATCTAATGAACAAGGGACATTGCTAATGTCTTCGAATCTGTTGAGGGAAGTCGGCCATTAAATTGGATCGTAAATTACGATTCTAAAGTATCGTTATTGCTCGATTCCGTTAAATGTATTACCTTCAAATGCAAGTATTTGCTACACCTTCTCGTTTCAATAAAATGACCATTCCAATAAAATTTAAAAGGATCCACACTGAATCCCAGATTTATTTTTTATCTCAAGTTGGAGAAAAATGTTGCAAACAATTGACAACTACAATTGACGCCCCGGATAAAAGAACCGTTTAAAACTTGCTGAGGCCTAGAGTGAGAAGGCTCCTGAATTCCGGGCCCTCAATTATCCGTCATCAAATAATTTGTGTGGAAAGGTGGATTCTCAACCACATTCACAACTTTATATGTAGTTGTCAATTTTTTGCTATGTTTCTATACAACTTTGGATAAAAATATATTTGGAATTTATTGTGTCATTATTATTATTAAATGAAAGACATATGATTTTAAACAATTCCACGTCTTACGGTTGATACGCGGACAAATTGATCTTGGGAAAGAACATCATGCGAGAGATTAGTTAATAAAATTTGATAAAGAAAGAACGTTGACGGCTCTGAAAAAGAAGGGAAAGAGAGAGAGAGAGAGAGAGAGAGATATGCCGCGTTGGTCAGATTATGTGTATAAATGCGCCAAATAATTTCCATTTTATGAATGCATTTAAGAAAAATTATTTACTCTGTGCGTTATACTCGTTTAACATAACTAACGCGAAGGTGGGTATTACTTAATGTCTTTTTACATTTTGCTAACTTGGCCAGTGGTTGTTTTTAATCTCACTTTTCAAACCACAATCTGAAACTGAATACTACCGCTAAACAAACAAAAGTTATCATTTATTACATTCTTATCATTTATTATTGAGAAAGTATTAGAGTAGCCAAACGACGCAAACTACAAAAAAAAGTCTCAAAGAGAAATTATAGCTTTTGAAAAATCGTACAAAATATCTTCTAACCATTTCCCAATAGGATTCGTAATTTTGTTTTTATTTATCGTAAGTAATATGCAAAGAAGCGAAAATTTTTCATAAATTATTAATGGTTTAAACAATTTCAACTTATTATAACTATTTTGTCAACAAAATATACAAAATTTAAACCTTTTCTACGCAACATAATCTAATTGGTTTAAACAAAAGATCAACATGAATGATTGATTTTATTATTAATTATTTGAATAATTTTTGAATGTTGATTTTTTAAAACAAATTTAATCATCTTCTTTTACCTTGATACTTTTAATTATTTACCTATAATTTTCTAAACAATTTTTATTTGTTAAAAAAAATTGTTTTCGTAAAAGTATTAAAAACGTATCCTACTCTGTCATTAAGAAAAATTAAACTTTGGTTAATTTTTTTGAAAGAAATGTTGAAACAAATGCAAATTATTTTTAAAATTATGGGTAGTTAATGAAAAGTCTCTATAGAAAAGGAGCTAATAAAATTTGTTGATAAACTAACACAACTACTGATGAATAAAAAAAATACCAAATATATAAGAATCCCGCAGACTTTGTTGACAAATTTCAAAAATAAATTTATTCAATAACAAATTTCGTAAGCAATAAAAAATTGTTTAAACAATGACTAGTCGATACAAAATTACATGAAAGTTAATTTTGTGGGAACCTCACAAAATTAGTAACTACCCCAAACGGAATTAAAACTTTGCCTTTCTTAAACCACCCTAGTGCGTACCACAGCGGAATGGAATATTTTATTAGTCGGAAAAGCTCAAGACAAGAATTAAATTACTTTTTCGACGTTTGATATAACGACGTTATATCGTTTTATTGATAAGATTTTCTTGATTATTCATCTAACCTCGGGGTTTATTAATTCAGGGTGGCCACTTATCGGTAAAAGTGTTCACTGTAATTATAATTTCAAATGTTTCAGTTACTTTTTTATATTCATTTATAATTTGAAAGGTTACAAATATATACAGTTTGATAAAAGAGAGTGAGAATATTAAATAAGAGGATTTCCGACAAATGTCTCCAGAAAGTTTATTTTATTTTATATACGGGATCTCTGCTGAATTTGTTAAGGCTTTCTTTGAATATACCATGGAATTTCCCTCTGAATTTTTTGACATTGTTATCGTACTCCCATAAAATTTATCTGAAATTCTACAAAGTTCGTGTTTCTTTGGGATTCTATATCAATTCTATTAAGGATGATCTCAGTTCTCAGTACAGCTCAAAATTATTCAATCTGTAATAGTCAATATAGAATTGAATCGTATTTTAGAAAAAGTAAATGAGGCATATTTAATGAAAAACAGTTCAGCATGTAATTATTTATTAAAATACAGTTATACAAATGTCTGTGCTTTCCTTCAATTTGACACATTTAGACATTGTAAAAAATCTGCTGTGAATGAAGAACATGAATTAATCTTTTGATAATTCAAATTAAATAAACATTAAAACTCACGAATATTTATAACTTATAATTATAAATTATTTTTGAATGGACGCCATAGCGTAGTTACTTAGTAAAAATAGCTCAGTCATAATATTTTATTCCAAAATAATTATTAAGAATGTTGTATTTTCACTTTTGTTAGTTCAAAGCTGCACTTCTTATTCAATTCAAATTATCAATGGCTAATTTTGTTCTTTAAAAGTCTCTGTACAGCTCTATGTGCTCAGTGTTTATTAAAATAAAAGTGATTGCGAAAATTATTGTTTTTATGAATAAAAAATCGACTGTTTACATCCCAAAAATGCGTTGAACTAATAGCAAATAAAGAATTTCAACCCAAAATATTTTTTTCTAAAATACGCAAATATAAGAGCACACACTCTTTTTTGTAAAATGGAATGTGTTCCAAAACTATTCGACAAATTATATAAATATTTGATTAAAATGCTCATTTTAAAGAACATACAAGTTAATTGATTTCAAATTTGAAAATAACTATAGATGCTTCTTTCTAATACTATAAAAATGAAATAGAACTATGTTATATAGAAACGATGCCATTTATCATCCAGCGCATTAACGGCTTATTCTTGGTTCTTGGATTCTGAATCCATACACTTCAATTGTTAGATACACAAAGCAGACTAGACAACTAACTATTCTTGCATCAAGTTTAATGACAAAGTCGGATTGAAATGAGAACAACTCAGGCCTTCATTTAGTCCACACAAGTTTAACATAAGTTACATTTGCAAGGAGAGTTTGTATCTCTGATTGGGTAAACTTTAACGGTATTATAAGGAACACTTAATACACTTAGGAAAAATTATTACATTTAGTTTTCTATTCTGACATTTTACATTGGACTGAAATTTGATAAAATGTCGAAGAATAAAATCGATCCCACAAAGTAATTATAGTGGTTCCAATCTTGCTTTGAGTAGTTTGTTATATTAACGAGTTTCATATACTGCCGGAGCAATAGGAATAGGAAACTAAAGTGAGTTCTCTACAGGAATTTTCCATTCGCAACCACAATTTTAAAGCACATGCGAAGCAAGAGAGACAGTTATTCAGATATAAGCTACGAGTATGAGTATAGGTATAAACATTAAAACATGTATATAAGTTATAGCATGTACGATGATACAACATGTCTATCTTATAATATGTGCAGGTTAAATCGTGTATAAATTGAAATATGTACGTGTTACATTATCTACAATATGAAATATGAAATACAAAAATTATATTACACTGGTGACGCGTCTCGTCGCGTACGCGAGACCTCTAACGGATTGGTGTGTGCTATTTGTTGCATTAACGGTAATCACACATTTGTGGTTCTGTGCAAGATGAAGCGGGGAATAATGTGGCATATGTCTTTAATTGCCTACTCTTGGTTGGGAAAGGGACAGACAGTGATAAAGGAGTGACATTGTTCACAGAGGATTTCTTTCGCACATTCGCAACACATGTGGGCAGATCTTTATGGCAGCGAGGGGTCGTATAATTGAATATATAGACACTTTATTACATTAGATTCACCAAATTGCCTCGGCAGATTTAACCTATTGATTTTCAATGTCTTATACTTTCCTTTTTATATATTTTTTTATTTCCGTTTTCTCAATTCTTTTCCTCCATATGCTCTGCCATAAAGAACCGATGAAAGGATCGCGAGCTGTTTTCACAGGAGAATTTTATCCCTCTTCCTTCATGGTGTACCTTGCCAAGTTCTTTTATTTATGATACTCGCACGGCAGAGGGTCTCTTTTGCAAACAGATCCGCGATGAAAACAAGTATCAGGATGAGAAAAGAACCAAATGGAGGGGATTCTGCCCACGCGTCGCAACTCTGACACCTATTGGCAGACTCCTTCTAAAAAAAACTATATCTTTTTTAACTGAAACTTCTATTCAATGCAATGCATATTTTCCCTACTGCATATATCCTTTACTGATTCACTTCTTTGTGAAAATATTTTTCCTTGTTGAATCTTGAAGATGTGCGGAATACGTGTCAGAATTGTTAGGAATATGTCCTTCGTGTTTGCGACGTTGCAGGCACATTACATCTATCTACTACACATATAAGTTTCAGAGTTTTATGGCTTCATCTGTGAAATTTTCGGAACGTGGTCTTACATGAGTGCCCAAGCTCAGACGCACTGCGCGAATTTGGGCAGCGGTGCGTTGAGGGGCACGCAAGTAAGAGCGCATCCGAATGAAGAAACACCTGTCTTGCACACGCTCGGACCCGTGTCAATACTGACTACCGCCTTATTCTACAAAGCCTTGCCTTCGCAAGCGAAAAAATCACTAGTTCAGTATTTTTCAACAAATATAATATTTCGTAGAGAAAACTGAATGACAATTGTAATAAGATATTCGGTATTCCATTATTCGCTTAGGTGGCTTTCTCTTGCACTTCATATTGTGCGAGTGTAATTCGTGTGCTGGTCATCTGAAAGCGATAATTGAAAAGTTCATGCGGGCATTTCTCGATTTACGGACAGAAAACAAAGGATGGATTTCCATTATTATCGGACCATTATTAGCAATTGTTCGAATTTGGTTACAACATTATCACTGCTTTAGGAACGTATTGAAAATGATGCTGAATTATTGTACTCTTTCACTCATTGGCTAACCACCTGTAAATTGAATATTTGCATACATGAGGACCCTTAAAAGTTAGAGATTGGGAGTAAATTGTTGGGACTGTAACGATAGTTAGTTCCGACTGTTCAGTAGTTTGTAATTCTCATTTTCGTCACTTTGAAATTAATGACAGTTTTATTTTTGCAATTTATTCACAAAATTATAGAAAAATTGTCTGTCGTAATTTCATAAATATCATACAAGTTCAAACGTCAGGTTGCTATAATTTACAGAAAACTTAAAAAGTCGGAAAAGGCCAGAAAATTTTGAATTTATTAATTTAAAAACTAGAAGAAGTAACTGCCTTTATAATAGAGTAGAAGGTCTATATTTATATTAAGTGTAATGAACCATAATCGCAATAAGGTTTTGTGAGATTTAAACATATTTTAATGCATAGCAATATTAATAAGTGAAAACAAATTTTTAGTGAACTTTATCTACATGTAAGCAAAATTTGTCTGAATATTAGAATCAATTTTGGAATTCAGATATTAACATCTTATATTTAGGCCAACTTCATTTAATTCTGACAAACATAACTCAAATTCAATGTTAATAAAATTATTGACATTAACTTTAGTTAAAATTGTCTGGATGGAACTGAAATTTATATTTGGCTTAAATGAAAATAATTTTTTCTGAATTTAATCAAAACCAATTTTAAGGTGTCTCAACTAAAAGCATTTGTTTTTGCTTTGTCGGAATGTTTTAACAATCTATAAACAATTTAAAAATTAGTAATAGTAGAAGCAATTTTTTAAACAAATATTGTATCATTATTTTTTTCGCGCGTCCACAAATTATGCTTAGTTCGTATTTCAATCATATTTCATTCGGATGCTATCAAATATTAATTTTTCGTGATTTTGATTCTTTTTAATTAAGATGAATTAATTATTAAGTTTTTTTAAGTTTCGAAAGAATACTTTATTAAAAATTATAATCACTTATAATTTATTTTCTTAAAATTTCATGGATTAACTATTTCAGTTTTGTGATTCAGTTAAGAATTTAAATGGTTTTTAATGCTGAATGTAAAGTCTCTTTAGCGAAAGTCCATTAATAATGTACTTAAGAATAGTTTTTTAAATTTTACACACCCGCTCTCCTTTTGCAACGATGTTTAAGATTGTTGTGTCCCTCCCCCTCCTTATTACATGAGATTTGCTATTTTTATTCAATATATCGACAATATATCAATTATTTCCACTATACATGAGATTTGAAAAGACTTCAAAGGGTTTCAAAAGATTTGTAAAATCTCTAGTTATTTGAATAAATTCAAACGAATCTTAAGAGATTTTAAGGTATTTTTAAGGAGAACAACGAATGCAAATAAATCAACACATTTTTACGGAATTTAAACAGATTTTCAAAACTTGTTTGGGACCTTATGATGTTTCAAAGAATTTCTAGCGATTACAACAATTTTTCAGTAATTCATACGATTTCAAATAATTATGAGAGGTTTAGAAAATTTCAAATGATTAAAAAATATTTCAAGAGTTTAAATAAATTACCTAGTAAAATTTCAGAGAGAATTTAAATTTTTCCAGGGATTTACAAGATTTTAAGGGACTTCAAGACTAAAAAGGATTTTAAGGGATTTCAAGGAATTTTAAGTAATTTGAAAATATTTTTAAATGAGTCACAGGATTTGAAGGATTTTAAGTAATTTCAAAATGATTTTATTGAATTTTAAGAGATTTAAAAAGGATTTCAAGCTTTCGCGGGATTTCAAAGGATTTAGAGAGATTTCAAAAGATTTTAAAGTAGGTTCAAGTACACGGAAAAATGTTTTACTGTTTTAAAGAATTTCTTGCCTAAATCATGAAAGATGATTCGATGTGAAGGGATTGCAAAACCAAAAAAAATTCCTTGACAACCAAAGTGGAAAATTTACATTCTGACGATATTTGAAATAAATGTTTTATAGAAAACATTTTTTTCTATGAGGATCCAGAATCCTCGTAGAATTTCAAAACATTTTCAGATTTTTAAAAGACTACCAAATTTAACTCATTTGTCAGAGTTTTTAAAGGATATCCATCAACTTTAATATATTTCAAGCGATTTCCAAAGAGTTTAATTGTTTTAATGTAATTTAAAAATAATATGTAAGCCTGTAATGTGAACTGTTACACAATAAGACATAAATGAAACAAATAATGATAGAGTGTATAAAGGTATAAAAAGGAATTTCAACAACCAAATAAATTTTCAATTGGCATATTTTTTATAAATAAATAGAAAAGGGAATTTACGTTAAAAATGCTTTGGGCCCATCCCCCACCAGTAAGGGTTGGTATATTTTTCCGGGCTCCTCGCGTCCCCAAAAGCCTTACATAAATAATGTAGTCGCCCTTACAGTAAAAACAAATGCTTTTTGTTACACCTTAACGCTGATTAGCATTGTGTAAATCCAGTCACATTCTTCTGCCTTTCAGCAAAATTGGTCTAAATTTAAGATCCTCTTACCTGAATTTTAAAATAGGGTCTTAAATTTAGCCAGATTTCACTGAATTTAAGGACAGGAATAATTTCACAGCGTAACAATTTTCTGTATATTTTTGACTGTGTAAAGTGTAAACTTCTCTGTTTAATGCAATTTTTAAATTACATACTGAATGTAATTAAAACTATTTATTTTGTTACGAGTAACAGTCCCAACTCTTTGGATGTAAATCGTTTATTTAGATTCTGTTTAAGGTTCCATCACCGCAAGTGGAAAATGCAACGAACCATAGATCGGAAATAATGCAGCATTTTTCCGGCTCAGCAAGTGTCGTCTTCAAGAATAGGAACGAAAGAAGAAACGGATGGTTAAATTGCGATTGCGTGCAAATATGTACCAATTATACAAAGGGGCGTGATGCAAAAGAGATAGGAAGGCGAGAAGAGACCGAGGAATGTCAACACGAGGAAGATGGGGAGCAGAGGTATATAAAAAAGACCGCGAATCTAAGAAGAAAACTCGATGGTGCAACCTACACACACTCAACAGGTGAAACAGGTATGAACTTGGACCTTTTCTCTTATGTAGTGTCTTCAATGCTGAGACACTTTAGCAAGTTTCGAGCGATAGGCGCATATGCTCTTTCACTTCAATGATCACTAGGCGTTGTGTCCGTGAAAATGCTTCCACTCGGAGAGAAAGGATCCCTTTACCTTATTTTCTTACCTGCTGAAATTGGGAAATGTCACCCCGTTTGATATGTTAAGTTACGTTTCGTGAATAGCATGCAGGGTGGCCTTAACTCCTTCGGTAATTGAATAATTACCCAGATGCTACATTGATACATTTAGCCGGAAACATTACCTAGATTAAGTTTAATCACAATTAAAGCTGTCCTTATTTCTTGAAAATTAATACTGCATTTAGCGATCTAAATATATGCAGCTAGATAATAAAAACAATCATCTCTTACATGCTAGCGTAAGCTTTAAAAGTCAGCACGAGTTCCATTGATTTTCTGTGCACTTTTTTAAATTAAAAAGCGGCCAGAACTCTCATTTGAATATGCCATCGGCAAGCCTTAATTAGATGAAAATATCAGATAATGTACATATAGTATATAACAAACACGATAACCAACATCAATGTTTAACATTCACATGCGATATTGGAGAGTACCTTAATTTTATTGAAAACATACGGGCTTATCAGTAAATGAGCTTATAAAGAGGGACATTATTGCATAGTTGCATAACTTCGAATAAGGGATTGGTGTTTTACAAAGAAGTAATTAACACCTATAATGTAAATTCATATAAATAATTGTATGGATTTCGCTTGACAAGTGATTTGTTCGCTAGCGAGAGTACGACGAAGTTTGAATTATAAAGATGTCTTAGGGGTATATCTGGGATCGGAAAATCAGTGCATGTCATTTCCAAACCTTACAGCAAGTTCAGTCTGCCAATTGATTGGTAAGGTGCGAGCTATATAAATATATTTATATATATTATACTTGCACAGTTCGCAGTGATTTTCGGAACATTTACCCAGAACACCGAGCTTAGCGACTCTTTGTTCGCATTCAGTAAAGAAATCGAAGCTCGAGTGTATGCAGGACAAATGCGAGCTTAGCCTAACTAAGCTTAGCTCAGCGAGTACTCATTCCCCTTTGTCTCCATTCCGCTGCATCGATACCTGTACTGGATGCAAACGCGTGTGTCCGTAGCGGAAATTATTGAATAGACTGTCAACGACCTACATGCCTGACTTGCACCGGCATTGTAAGCATAGTGCGCAAATACCGATTTATAGATATTCCGCTCGTCAAAAGTTGTCAACAGTTTCCTTCATTCTGTTAGAGACTAAATCGAAAAAAATGTTGACCGAAGCTGTACCAGAATCTAATAATTTTCCATGGAAAATTAGATTTTTAATCTTCTTTAATATTTGAGAATTTCATAGTGAATTCTCGAGGAAAAGTTAACGGCATTGATTTTTTGAACTCATAGTACCCATCGAAAAAAGTTAATTTTAATTATTTTGAAAATCAATTCTTACGCAATTTTATTAGCTATCATTCTACTATTTCGGATTTTATTATTACTAGAAATATGGCCTAGGGACTATTCATTATTTACTTAAGGGTCCCAAGAGGGAGGGGGGTTTAAAAAATCTGTACATGACTTTATCTCGGAGGGAAGGGCGTCGAAGTCATTCTTACGTAATATTTTACATTTTTGAGAGCAAAACGTTCGGTAAACTTCGCGATTGCTGGTTACACGACATTTATCCCGAAGAAAAATGTCTGTAATACAGCAATGTCTTAGAAACAAAAAATCGCACAGAAAATTAAAGGGCAATTTCAAAAAATACAAAAAATTCTCTATTTAGACGATCCACTATTATGAGATCTATTTTTTCACTTTTAATATACAATTTTATTTACATATTCTTATTTTAAAATTTTGTATTTTATATTGAGGTTTCAAAATCTTAAGCGTGTAAAATATTACGTAAGAAGTGGATAGGGAGCCCAAGACATATTATGTGTCCTTAAATGGGGAGGGAACGTCAAAAATGGCTAAAATCCTCCTAACGTAAACAATGAATGGCCGCCTATACGTTTTTTTATCAAGAAAATTTTTTATATTCACAAGTAACTTTATGTTTCGAAGAATAACAAATTTTTACAGAGTGATGCTAGACCAGTAAACCGGGAAAATCCGTAAATGATAGTGGATTAAGTTTGGACTAGAAATTTTACAAATTAAAAAAAAATCCATCAAATCACTTGCAATATCACAAATATCATTATTACATGATATAATGCAATTTAAAATAAGTTCGATTTCAACTTTTCTTGAGTGTTCAGTTTAATTGTTAACATTTTTATTGAATAAATTAATCAGTTGAGCAATTAAAAATGCAATTTTAAATCAGTTGAAAATTAAATAATTAATAGATTTAAACGTTTAAAATTTCAATGTTTCAAATCGAAAGTCTAATAACAGTTAAACAGATTTAAAAGCTTGATTAAAATTTTATAAACTATTTTTAATTAAAAGTTCTAATTCCCCTATTAAAATATTTTTTATTTCTATAAAAGTGTTAAATTATGATGAATAAATAACGACTGAAAAACTATCAATCTGAAAGGATCTAAAATTAAAACAAACCCACTTTAAAGGGCTTGTATAAAATTTACATTAGAATTTCACATATCTAATTTCTAAATAACGGAAGAAATTTTGATATAATTTTTTTCCAAATTGTAAGACGAACTTTTTAAAATATTTTTATTCAGTTGAAGGCAGGGAAATTTAGTATTTTTAACATTTGTATTGAGCCTGAAATGTAGAGATTTTAGTTTTTAGTTTTTTCCAATTCGTAGAAGGCAATTTGATATTTTTAAGGGATTTATTGTTTTGAAAAGGAGGGACTTTAGTTTTCAATATTTTATGAATTAGAGGCTAGGAGTTGGCGAGGAGGAAATCTTAATTAAGCATTTTTTTCTGATTTGGAAGAGGGAAATTATTTTTTTTAAAGAATTTTAGTGACTCGTTAGAAAGGGAATTTTGGTTATATGTTTTTCTCTGAATTGGAAGAGAAACTTATTTTCATCTCAAAGATTTTTATAAAGTTGGAAGAGAGAAACTTTTGTTCTTCAAGTTTTGATAAATTAGAAAAGGTACTTCTTTTGTTTTTAACATTTTTATTGCGCTGGAAAGAAGGACATTTTGGTTATTAATTGTTTTTCTGAGTAAATTTGTTACTTTGAGGATTCAGATGATAGGGGAGGAATTTTTATTTTTTATTTTGTACTGAATTTAACAATTTTTCAAAATTCGAAATGAAGGAATTAGCAGTTAAAAATTGTTTAAAGGTTCTATTCTATACGTCTAAATGATTAAGCGCTGAATAAAAAAAAATTAAGCTTTAATCTTAAATGCTAAAAATTCTAAAAATGTTCCATTTTATGTATTTCAATTTGCTGGTTCTAATTTTTTCAATTTAATGTTTTAACTTCAAGGAAGATTGAAAACTTTTGCAAACTGAGAAAAAATAAGAAATGACCGCGAAGTTTTTTCTTCTATTAAAGCATCCACCCTGGTTTATTTTGTTGCACCTCAAAAAAATGTTTCGATAGTCTTAAAATGTAAAAACTCAGGAATTAATTTTTTTCCAGCAAAATATGCATCAAATAATAATTTTTTGTGAATCCGCCACGAAGTCCATAATTCTATATAAATAAAGTTGACACCATTTGAGCAAATAAATTTGTTTGAAGGAATTCAGACTTAAATAGGGATTTTAAAACTGTTTAGGAATTCGAAATTAGAACAGAAGGATTAGTTGACTCGAAATAAAGTGAAGGTATGATTGATCTTCACAATACCGGTCTCAATGGAATGTAAGTCGTCCAAGGATGATACATCCTTCTACTTTTGAGCGAAATATCGAGGGACTAAATCAATTATGCTATTAATCAAGTTTCCAAGTAAGTACGTGTCGAACGCAGAAAGTCGGAGCTTGGAGAATTTGGGAAATGGGGACTCGCCTGTGGCTGGCATGGAAGCGTCACTCAGCTATCGACTCCACAGGAAATACGGGATTCGGCTTGATAGATTGTAAATAAGCTATTTCCGATCCTTTGGCCACGGTATACATTTTCCAAGTGCTCCGTGAAGACGGCAGAGCTAGCTTTCTAGGAGATGGAAAGGAAAGCGACGAAAAAAATTATAGTTATCCTTCGAAAAGTTATATAATCTCTTTAAATTCAATTTTGAATAGGTAAAATCAATCTCAGCAATTTTAAAATTTCATTTATGCCCTTTTAAAACAATAAGTAGGATATTTTGATTTTCAGTCAAATGTTGGATATTCTCATATGTCTGCATATAACTTTTGATAGGTTGATATCTCTATAGCTTAATTTAATTCAAATAAATTAGATATCAGGAATCTAATATTGATTTTTCAACAAGTAGAGTTTCATTTTAGTTTGTACCATTTTACACAAATTGAAAGACATTAAATTGCTTGCTGCAATATAATGTTTAAAGCAAGTACCGTGGATACAAACACTATACAATTGCTTTCTGAAAATATAATGACAAAAAATATCTCTATATAAATCTGAATATAATTTTTTCTCTCTATTTACTTGGATAATATAATTGTGTTGCTCAACAAAAGAGATGCTAGTGCATTCACATAGGACGTCTTTCCTGTTTCAGTGAGTTATATTCATACAAGCATTTTGCACTATATGATGCTGGTACAATGTGCGTGTACTAGAACTTTGAAACCGGAAGGCGAAGTGATAATTGCTCGACACTCGGTCCGCTGTGCCAATGTTTAATTGTTTAATGCAGAAAGAAATGTAATATTCATTTATAGTCCTCTAGAAATGAGACAAATTTACAAACCTAATAAACAAATGCGAAATTGAAGCCACTGGGGAAAACACGTTTAATAGGAAAATTCAGACTTTGATTTCGTAAAGTAAAAAAATAATAGAGTCTAACTTTATGAAGTATTCGATTTTTATAGCATTTATTTCCCGCTAGAAACGGTATCGCCCAGTGCCATCAATATTTCTATCAATTTATATTTAAATTTTGTATCTCATTTAGAGGTACTTTATTTAGCTCAGTTAATCTGCGATATGAAAATTTATTCAAGACTGAACATGATAAGTGATTAAAACCCAAAAAGAGTAATGATTTTTGTTAACTTTTTTTAAATTTCACACGACAAATAATCCACCTCATAGTGGGTTCCCATTTTTAGTTTAGCTATTATTTTATTCATGACTTATTTTTGTGTGCTTATAATTTCGTGGACAAATGGAGGGACCAATTGTGTTCTAAAGTTACATAAATTTATCCCTAAGGATTTGCTCGGACAATTGTCCTTAACGCAAACAGTAGCTTTACGTTCTGGAACTTTACCAAATTGGTCCAGACCAGAACTGATATTTCTCACATTGTAAATCATGGTCTGGTGAAACAGTTATGTATCATTGTGCAAAGTTTGCAATTGGAACAAATAATAGTTTTGAATTACTTAGAGTGTTGTCCAAGATGCCCACACATTCTTCAAGATTAGAGTGTTTTTTATATCTTTAAATCACTAAAATTAATTGAAAAACTGGAAAACAATAAATAACTGGGAACTTTTTGATAATTTATATAAATATTTTAAAGATAATCTTAAAAATGATTTTTATAAGTGAAACCCATTATGAGGTGAGTAGTACAGTAGGATATTTCAGTTGCTTATTTCTTAACTGGAACCATTTTCTACCAAACAAAATTGAAGTATATTAGCATATCCTACTGGAAGCCATGTCTGCTTCTCTTTCACAACTTTGTGCAACTGCTTCGTCTCTCGACGAGAAAACTGTTCAGGGAACTTTCATGAAATTCACATGACATTTACTTCCGAAAAGTTGTCCCTATAGAAGGCGTTACTTTTCACCCCGTCATATCATAAAAGGCAGGAATGGTCGTGACAGCGACTGCTATGTTGCTATATTTTAGGCAAGTTATACCTAGTTCAGTAACACTTCGGATTCCAAGTGCAACCTGAAATTTTTACTTCACTTTTTAGAATTAAAATTAATAAACTGTGACTATAAAAAGCATAAAATGCATTTGAAGTTAAGATTTTAATGTAAGCCTAAAATAAATGTATTGCATAAATATTAGCTAATTAATGAAGGTGCATTCGTAATCATTTAAAACTAGTTAGATAAATAATTAAAGAAAAATTTCTTTTTTATTCCTCTTTCATAACTTATATTATTTTTAGTGCAATAGAAATTTGAGAAATAGAAAATTGCATTTATAAGATGTGTGTACGAAAGAGTGCCATGCAGTCGAGCAATGATGATTAATTGATATTAATATCATACGATGATACATTCGTGAATGTGATAGGAGAAATAGTTTATTACAAGATATTCTTGACAACTTTCATGTCGCAGATTTCTGAGTTCAGAATTGAATGAAGACGTTATTAAAAGACACGAAGCTATCTATATTTCTCAAGAGAGTGTCGACTTGTATAAAATATAAATTTGCACAGTGCAATCTATAAACTACATACATAGTGCAGTTGCGAGATTTTCACGCTGGATTACTTAAATTAGCGGTGAAGACCGAACGAACGAGCAATGCACAATTTACCAGCGCAGGATGGGCCAATGCTGAATGCGATAGTGATGAAATTGATGATGGTGTGTGTGAAAAATATTGAGGGTGAGCTAAATAGAAAAAGTGGGAAGGAGAAGAGAGAATTGGTGAGGGTTCAGTTTGGTGCGGAGTCGATAGTAGAGCGACGGTGGACATGTGCTCCATGCAAAATCGTGGTTCCGAGCTCAGACATAATCACGTGGTCCCTGCTTTGACTGGAGAATATGTGTGTTAAGTATTATTTGGGTTTTCTGTCTCGATTCGGCATGTGCTTTTTGTCTTTACTTTTTTCATGTAAGTTTCAGTCCTTGTATTATGAGTTTATTTTCTGTTATGTTAGACTCTGTTGGGTGCGTTTTATCTCTCCATTCTAAAATATAGTTAGTAGTTGATTTTTAGTGAAAACACAAAGATTTTAGACGATCGTCACAAGCTCATTTCGTTTCGAGAAGCGCGGGAAAGCAAGACACCGACAAGCGACATCGATTCACGGCAACGTTGGTTAAATGTTTTCTCTAGTGTTTGATAGAAAACGCGTGTAGCACAAAGAGGTGTATAGCCGATATGTATTCGCGGGATGAATTTCCATTTATCGCAGAATATGGCAGACAAGAGCCGTTTTGAGGGGAAGCGAAGAGAGGCAGGAAATGCGTCGCTAGCGAATTGAATATTTAATACAGGTTGAGGGGTGAGGCCTCACGAGCCTTGCGACTTTAACGAGCATATCAAGGATTCCCCTTGGGCATCCTCGTGTCAGATGCTTCAAAATGAAAAAAAAACATGTAAAAAAGACAGATTTATTTCTCTTATTAGCCCCTTCTGAGGAACGAGTGTTTCATCGACACTCGGGGAAGCCTGAAAATGTGTGGAGATATTAAAAAAGAGTCGTCTCATGGATAAAACTCTAGTTTTTTTTTTAAATTTCCTGTAATGCTCATTCAATCAATTAAGAGCTCAGACAATTAAGGATCCAATTTATAGAGTTAATATCTACACTTTTTGTTCCATAGAAGAAGGTGAAGTTAATTTATTTGTCTAATATGAAATAATAATTGTAATTTAAAGTCATATACTAGCAAAATGTAAACATTTAGAACTTTTTAGTAGCTGGGGAAAAACTGTTTCTTTTCTATGAGAGAAAAAAGAAATACTCTCGTAGAATAAGAAACTACGAACCCTGTTTCACAATTTTATAGGTTTCTACGAAGCAGAAAAGTGGGTTTGCGTCTCACAAAAGAATAGTAGGTCTAGAATGACCAAGATTTAGAGCCTCTTAAAATTTTTCAGGTACCCTTCTTGAGTGATAAGATTTTGGTAGTAAAGAGCTCTCATTTTTATATAATAAAATAAAATTTATGAACACATTGAAATAAAATAATTAATAAATCGATTTTAAATCAAAGTCTTTCAAACAACATATAGATTATTCATGAAATACGCTCAATGCATCCATAAACTTTCATCACGAATGCGAATTTTCGATTTTTATCTAAAACATTAATGAAACTAGGGCTCCACGCTGGGCGCCACAAACAAATATTTTTGCCATTTTACTTACTTAACTTGTCGGAAGAGAATTTGTAAGATTAAAGAATGAGAGATCTTTAGCAAAATGAAAAATAGACGTTTCATCTAGCAACTGTTATACGTGTTATAAGATGGGTTGTATCGCAAATTGAGAGAGTGAAATGAATTTATCATTTTGAGGTCACGTGTGGTATACCGAATGCCTGGGGAATGAGCCGGCAAACTGGATCGCGAACGACAAGTTAGATGACTCCTGATAGCTGAAACGGAGAGCTTGGCCGAAACCCACTTTAGCTATCCTCGTAAAGTCTCTTGCCTATGTACTTTACTTGTTCGGCATGCTAGAGCCCGAGATAAATATTCAAGCGGGCCGCGTTCCCACGGGCGATCCATTACAGATTTCCCGCCCCGATCGAGAAGTGATCCCTGAAACGGACAAGCAATCACGTTCCTTCCTCTCTCCTATTCCCTTCGAAAAAGTAGTAGCTTGTTTCTCTGGCTTTTTCATCCTATCGTCATTATTACCTCTGAAGCTACTAAGCGTGTAAAGGACTATCTATGGAGCTTTGCTAGTGTGTTGCGCTCTCGTGTGGGATAAAGAAAGTCGGGCCAATCAACGTGGAAAACGAGGCTCAGATAGTGTGCCGGATTTCACGATAGTATCCGAGAAAAAAGAAAAGGAATTCACAAATTAATTTCTACTTGCTGAAATGGAACTGAAAGAAAACGGCAAAAAAGGTTTTGATAAGAGTGGTGATATATAATAATTTCTCTTGGAGCAAATAGAATTAAAAGAAGTGGCTGTGAGGTCTGGGATTGATCTTATTTTTTATAGTGAATCGTTCTCAATTCTGCGGGAGCAATACAAAAATCTTCATCGCTCCCATCTGGGCACAAGGAACAGAGAATTCCTTGAAATCCGGCATGGCACTTCCGATTTTTCCTCGAAGACGTAATGGTCGTTTGGGGATGTTGAGAAGCCCGAGGAATAGGAAACGGTGGTGCTCTGCGTGTTAGCGTGTATGTGTCTTGGAGACAGTAGTGTACCTGGTTGCCGTCGTAGGTCCAGGATCCGAACTTCATGTCACAGTGTTGGTCGTCAAAGGGGAACCAAGTGATGTCTATCTTGCATGTGCTCTTGAAGATGCCCGGAGGGACGTACAGGCAACTGCCGTTATGCGTGACCACCACGTTTGTTTGGAACGTCCCGTCGAAACCCTCATCCGCACTAACGTTTCATCATGTATGTATGTCGTGTATTTTATATATCTCATACATACATATATATTTACATTTATTTTTTCTAGTGATTCTCTTATTCTTTAAATTTACTCATTAGAAAATATTGAATCCAATTAGTTTTCTCTATCATGGGCACCATGATCGAATACAAACTCGGTGCAAATTCAAACATACACCATTAATAATTCAAATCAGGTAAATAGTTGATTTTCTTAAATCGTTGTTACTTTTTTTTATTTGTTTTTTTTGTGAATTTGTTTTCAGATTCGACCTAGGTTCCCTATATTATTTATTACGAACAAGCTGTATTTTACTTTTAGATGCTCTTATTTTTATTTACTTTTATATTGTTACGTATGTATCCTTTTGTTTTCATACGCTTTAGTCAATTTTAATGCATCGAGTTTATTCTGGATTTAAAAAAGACGGTACTACTTCTGTTTAACGACAACCGTTTTAAGTGATTATTTACTGAAGGGTTTATGAGAATTAAGAAAAATGAGTGACAGTGTTCGGTGAAGTGAACATACTGCATAAGTATCAGTTAAGTGTCAGAAAGTGTTGAAACGACTACAGTTTATAAAAATCATAAGTTCGATCCAAATTAAAATAACTACTGCGTGCGATCTTAAATAAGAAAATGCTCGTTCGATATAGGATATATATGTAACAAAATCTGCTGCTTTGAAGTATCGAAATAAGTACAAAACTTAAGTTTTTAACTAAGATAGAAGACTTCAATCCATTTCAATTTTTATTATTTATTTAAAACTTAAATCTGTTCACAGATTAAAGAATTAACTGCTATATTTCATTAAATCTTTCTTCGTAAATAATATTAAGGTCCTACATAAAGGAAAAAATGTGAGAAATATTTTGTTGACTTTTATTCGAATTGCAACTTTTATCTTTGGTATGTATTTTTAGATAATGAAAGCTTGCAAGGAAAAGATAAGAGTCTTCAATAAAATGCTTAATATGAAACAGAAAACTATAAAAGGAAACTCTTATGCGAAACCTTGTGAATTCTACCAAATTTAAACTACGGTAAACTCTCACAAAAAGCCTGTTGCTCGGTTACGAAGGCCTCACCAAGCGCCCGCTTAGATAATCCACGCCACTAAGCCTTAGCGGGAAATATCTCTGAGATGCAATGGCAGATTATTTAAATATCATCTCGCGCAAACGCATATAATGTTTAGCTCAAGCATCTTACTGAATTTAGACATAATTGCAGAAAGAGACATTTTTCGAGAAGATATTTCGTGGAAAAGGCGCTTTGTGAGAACTTCCTGTATAAATATTTAAAATTTAACATAAGATATTCTAAACATAAAAATGAAATATTTTTATATTGACATCTTTAAGACTGAGCAAACAAAAATTATTGTTGTTTTAAATACATACATATAAGAAATATGCTAGGTCACTTCGAAATTAGAACTGGACAAACTGTGCCGAGTCATACAAAATTTTAGGTACTGTGTCTTTAAATTGAAATTGTAAGAGATACCTGAAATCAATACTGATAAACTTAATTCTGCAAATGCCCTTCGTTTATTGTATATTACAAACTCTCATTCAAGATTTGTAGTTTTGACTAGCTATGCATAAAATATTTAAAACAGACTTATTGAATAATAAAGGATAATGAATCATTCCTAAATAGAGGAAAGCATCGACTGTCAAGAAATGGACGTCACTTTTATCATGTATTAACCTAAATTACTTCGAAGTTTTAAATTATAATCCCTCTTTCGTAACCATGTTCGCGTACCTGGGGAAGTGTCTGAAAGTTTTTCTCTTTAAGTACCTCAAGACCAGTCGGGCAAGTATAGTTACGACAGAAGGAGATTACGTGAAGTTAAGTAGGCATCTATTGAAAAAGGGTCACTGTGGAGACTTTGATTTTCGAACAAATTGTCCGATATGGATATAAAACTTTCTACAAGGTGAACGTCAAGAGGATAAAAGTTAAATATGTTTTTCAAAGTAAAAACGAAAAAGAAGTAATAAAGAACACAGAAAATGTTGGTGAGATTGTCGATCCTTCAGACGACTAAGTGAATAAGTAATGAAGTCCGCAAGGATTATAAGGTAACGGGCTTGAGTAAACTACTCAAAATAATCTAAGTATATTTCAAAAGAAGATTATCTCTAGTATCAAAAACAAGTCGCAAAATGTCCCCTGTTTGAAACGGGCACCTATCACCTTGTTAAAATGGGATCCAAGTGTAAAAATTTATTTAAGAAATTAATAAATATTAAATACTTATGAATTTATTAAATTAACATTAAAATTTCGAAAATATAATAGACTTAATATTTATTTATAAAACCAAGCATTCAAAAATTAAATCAAATTGTGTAAATTTATTCTATTTAAAAAATTATAATTTTCAAAAAAGAAAGAAAATTCCTCTCAGCTTAACATTTAAAAGATAAATATCAATAACTAAATATCAGAGTAAATGAAATAAGTACATAATCCCTTGTTACTTTCAATCTTAAAACTTTTAGTTGTTTATTTTTTATATGCAATACAAAAAATGAAATTAAAAAATGTAACACTTGATAAGTATTTAAATGTATGATTTGTGTGTATAATAAATATGTATTTTAGTTAGAAAAATTAGTTTTCCACTGACTAAGAAAAACAAATTTTCAACCACAATGATAAATCTTCAACTGAAATAGATGCATTTTAAACCAAAAACATGAATTTTTAACCAAGTAGATTAATCTCTACGAAAAAAGACGAATTTTCAACTAAAAAAAGTAAATTGTTAATCAAAAATTTTTTTCAGTTAAGAACATTAATTTCCTTCCAAAGAGATGAATTTTCAACTAAAATTATTAATCTTCAACTTGAATAGCCAAAATTTTAACCTAAAACATGAATTTTCAAAGAAAAAAGATCCATTTTGAACCAAATAGTTGTATTTTAAACTAAAATACATGAATTTTCAACCACAAATTAAATTGATAAATTTTAAGGTAAAAAATCAGTTTCCGTACCATGAAAATGTTCAAAAATGATGAATTTTAAACTTAAATTATAAATACTCAACTGAAATATTTGAATTTTTAATCAAAATGATAAATTTTTAAAGAAAAGATTATTTTATACCCAAAAAGACAATTATACAAAAAAATACATCAATTTTCAACAAACCAAAAAATGTTAAACATTGTATTATTGATTAATAAATTCTTAAAAAATATTTTCACTTTTATACAAAGTGATAAATTATCAATCAAAAATTGAATAGAAATTTTAATTTAAAAGTATTTATTTGCCACAAAAAAAAATAATTTTGCAACCAAACATATAAATGTACAACTAAAATTATAAATATTTTAATCGAATACTCGAATTTTTAACAACAATGCTAAATTCTTGAACAAGAATATTAATTTCTACAAAAAGGACGAATTTTTAATTTAAAAAGCTTATTTTACAAAAAAAAAAATATAATGGTTAAATTTTCTGTTAGAAAGTTAAGGCTAAACCAAAGTGATGCACCTTAAACTAAAACTATGTAATATTTAAATGGATTAATTACATTATCTATCTAAAAAGTTTAATTTTCAACAAGAACATTTCGACAAAATAGTTGAATTGTCAACTAAAAAGGATAAATTTTCAACAACAAAAAATTCAACTCAATTCATGAATATGTATCTGGAATACTTGAACTTTCAATCAAAAAGATAAATTTTTAAATAAAAAATAATTTTTGAACCAAAAATAAAATAGATAAATTTGTGGAAAAAGTGATTAATGATTAATTTTATCCATAATTTTCCCCATTTTCAATTAGTTATTATCAAATAAATAAAAAAACAAAACTGAGTGCTATACAAAACAAACTATTGATACGTTTGCCAATTATGTAGGTTATGTTTTTAATTACGGGATTGTGCACCGAAATAACTTATTTTCCACATTTTATGTTGATAATATTGTTTATAATAGTACTAAATAATATTTTTGAGCACAAATACGTAAAAAATATACAATAAAAGTGCGTAATGAATGAAACCTGCAGGCGCAGGTCTGATCCGTTCCATATTTCTACCTTCAAACATTTTTTGTGCACAACTGGGTGCATGGATTTAAATTCAATACAAAAATGAAAATTAATAAATTGTGGCCTGAAATGTCATCTATAATGTTCAAATTATTGATATTAAAAAAAAGCATTCAATAGTCAGCTTGGTTTCTTTATTTTCGTCCATCAAGGCTCGTCATTTTTCGTTGGTTAGTGATATCCCATATCCCACAGAGCAGACTTCTAGCTCGTTGACTTGTTTCGTGAAATGCAAATTCATGAAATCTTTTTAATGCGTTCAAATATGAATAAATAAATTTTTTCTTTTTAATTTGTATTAAAAATGTTTGTAAATACCGATGAAATCTACTATTTCTAGCGCTGTTCCAAACAAGGGGACACAATCAAGACGGCATTCCATAATAAGGCCCGTTACCTTACCTATGGAATTTTGCTTCTAACGAGATATTTGTTCTAGATTAAATAAGATATTCAACGAATATTTTAACAAAAAAGAAATAGTAACACACTTACTTAACTCTTGCATACACCTCGTTTTACTGAAATATTCCACGAAATATATAGAGTGCTTTTTTTTAAAGATTTTAAAGGGGAAAAGCATTCCGTTTTACGTTATACTACAAAATCCGGTTCATGAAGCATGACCCTTCTGAATTTTCATAAAGTTCACTTTATATTTAATAGCTTTTAAATTTTTTCTTTGTGCAGTTAACTTTAAAGACATTAAAATTGTTATTATATCAATTTAAACATATATTAAAATACTCTCAATGCAACAAGTTTAACTGCATACTTTTAACCTACTTGGCCAATAGACTAAAGAAGTATTCACTTAGATTTATGCATTTTTGTCATTACATGAATAAAGGACAGACGCTAAGAAGTATATATATATATATATATATATATATATATATATATAGCAATTTTTTGATTATTTAGAGGGAACCAAGTTCGCACAGTTCACGAATTGCTAGAGACGCTTGTGATGATTGTTCCATGCGAACAAAGACGATCCATTGAGCCATTGTTTCCATACTTTTGGGTAAATTCTGTTTTCAAGTGGGCTGCGTTTTCTGGTGCCACCCTAGTAGTTCAACAAGTGATTCAAGAGATCCTCTTTTGTTTGATATTCTGAAAGAAAAATGGGTAATTCATACCTCTACTTGAAAAATTATTTTAGTTTTAAAAACTCTAATTACCTCTAGACTTTGTCTTCATGATTGAATATAAAACATAGTTTTAAATTTAAATTTATTAATTAAAAATTGTATTGTATGTCAATTCGTTTCAGCTATTAAGTAATAATATTTAAAGTGTAAAGGTATTTGAAGAAAGGAGCAGAATGGTTAACCCTTACTTGGAAATAATCGGCGTTTTACAACAGATACTACCCATGAAAAGATATTCTCACGGGTGGAAACCTCGTGTCGTCAAAGTTGAATTTGAAATTTGAAACTTACATGCTCGTCCACGTACTCGTGAAACTTTTGCATCCTGCTCAGCTACCATGCGCTAATGGTGCGGAGACTAAGTAGTCAAAGTTCCAGAGTCCCATAACTCATAAGAATTAATCCCCATCTTATCGAAAAATAATTTTAGCGGATTCAAATCGTTCTTCTAGACATTTTTGAAAGTTTAAAAAACAAAAAAGTACTTTCAATATTATGCACATAAATCTTTGAGACTCTACAAAACGCAGCGGTGCTCTCTGAATTAAGAGGACAATAAATAGTGAGTTAGTACGATAAATATACAATTTTCAATTTTCTACTTTTTTTAACTGTCTACTGTAAGTTTTGTTAGCAATATCTCATAGGCAGTCAGTCATAATCAATGCGTATTTTATAATATCTGTATTTTGGCACAATTTAAATAAAATAAAGCTATTTCAATATCTTTTTCATTTTCAGGATCTAAGCAGTCTGTTTACAAACTCTAGAGTTATTAAATTCTTCTTTTTTTCCAAATGAAATTTTTTTTCTTGCGAGACTATTCATTATTTTGGGAAATAGTAAGGTGCACGTACCATATAAAATTGTTTCTCTTGCATTACTTCTGTTTCTCTTACAAACCAATTTTCAAGATAGTATGCATTTTTAAACATATAGAAATTAAATGAAAAATGTGTAGATTCTTGAGAATGAACATGGAATTTTAAAATGAAACCATACTAAATATTTCGTACTTATTTTATAGTTAAGATCGGAGCACATCTTGTACATATCATATCCTATATACCACAGAGCAGACTTCTAGCTCGTTGACTTGTTTCGTGAAATGCAAATTCATCTTGCGTTTAAGTCAAAGTTGTTACTGTTTACGTTCGCGTGCTCGCATTATACTGGATGTTTTCCTGCAAAGCTAAATTCCTGTTTTGACGTTGACATGGGTAGTTAAATTTGAATAGTTTAAGTTCATTAGGCTTTTCGTCCTAAAAGGATGTGTTCCGGAGTATATATAAATATAGGGATGATTATATCGATAAAGTAAAGAAAACATCGTTGCGCCCAATTGTTTTAGATAAATGCGAATTTTGAGGTCGTACTTCGTAATTGGTAGGATCAGGGAGTTAGATTATGATTAAGGATTCATTGTCAGTACTTTTGATTTAACTGGCTCTTTGTTTAGAGTCTGGCGGTTAGGGTTTCACCTACCAAGCCACAATACCCGCTCCTTACTTCCCATATTCAGATCAACATCTCTTCTTTCACTTTCTTCATCACTGTTTCCAAAACTGCATCGACAATAGTCTTCGAAACTTGAAAATTTAATTTTAATCTCGGTGAATCACGAACACACTTCTTAAGTCAAGCACATTTTAATTATCTTATCAAATTAAATACAGTTAGCAGATTGTTAAACGTACAAAGAAGGATACAATTTAGTGAAGGATAATTGCTCATCACCAAGATTTCTTCATGAAACTGAGAATCAGCAATCTGACTTTTTATGCGAAAAAAATTCAAATAAATAAGGTAATTAGGAGCGGGAATCGAGCTTGGTACAGAGGTAGCCCGCAATAACGGGGTGGCCTGACGTCGTTTCTTAATTAATTATTTACATAGTTATTATGCCATGCTCCCTTCAAACATTAATCGCATTGCAACTGGAAATATTACAAAAGATATACGTATATAAATCCGTTTGATCCTGAATGGGTAGATCAGCTCTTACTTAATTTATTGCCAAGGTGGTCTCCTACACTCAGTTAACCTGTTTCCTCGAATCTCTACCCAATTTCTTTATAATGATCGATAACGAAAGACATGAATAAAATATATGAGTCAAAAAAGATTTTCCTTGAAGTAAGGGCCCATATAATAAACAAGAGTATGTTATAATTCTTTTCATAGTTAGTTTAATGCTCCCGTTAATTCTCCTCCAGCGTTAATATTAATCCGACGTTAAATTAAGCCGTTAATTGCATCTAAACCGCAAGGAAAATGAGAAAATCATAAAGAATTTTAATTGCTTTATATTGCTGAAGGTTCTATAGTTGAATCAATCAGTGAAAAAACACGATTAAAAATTAAGAAAAGGGGTTTTATACACGAGATAGTACCATTTTTATGGAATTACAAAGTTTCACGAAGTCTTAGAATTTCAACCTTTTGCAACATTATAATGGCCCAGGATTATGAAAGCATATTGGTCATAAACCCCATCATAAGGTTGCATCGAGAACTGTCACAATATATGCTGGGGTTTCCTGATCAAACCAGAGAGGTGTTGAATAAGCATAATCAAGAGGAAAAGCTGTTGAACTCTGGAGCCTCAGAGTGACACGTTCAAATCTCGGTTATACTGATTTCCTACCTTGGTTGAATATGTCGATCGCAACAGGTTGGGTGATCAAATCATAAGTGATGAAACATGGCGAATGATCTAAATGTGTAGAGTACACCTGCATTGTAGACAGAGATAGTAGCCACTAATGTACCTTATTATCCACGCTGCAAATTTCATACTAGAAAAGAACAATTTTATCTTCACGAAAGAAAAATGATGCAGAGTCAAGAATATTAAAACATTGGAATTTGTTATTATCTGATGGCTATGAAAAACATAATTATAGTGATATAATAATTTGGATTATAATTTCAAAACGGTTGTTTGCAGTTGCTTCGACATCAGAAATGATAAATATAGAAATATTCCGTCAAATCGCTTGACGTTGTTAAATAATTGAGAACAACATTACAATATAATATAAGTAATGAAAAATATGGATTTCGATTCTCAACTAAGGAGTTTAGAAAATGGAAGTCAGGTATATAAGAAAAAATATTTTAGGAAAATCAATATAGGCCTGCAATGATTTTTCTAAAATGAGATTCCTATAAGTTTTTGCGATTTAGGAAATTATTATATTGCAAACAATCATAGGATAATTAGCATTGAAATGAACAATACAAAAATATTGAAGAAATTAATGTAAATAGTAGATAAACTACGATGGAACGATTTATTTTGTACCTATTTTACACATCAACAATTTGTGAATTTACTTTTTATATTTAAAATCAGTTAAAATTTCATTGAAATCCCTTCATACCATTTGTAATATTTTTTAATCCATTAAAGTCATTTAAAAATGTTAAAATGCATAAAAATACATTGAAATATTTTAGGGCCTCTTTATTTCCTTTGAAGGTTTTAAAGTCCTTGGAATAGTTAGAAATCAATTCAAATCTTTTTAAAATAAAATGTTTTTTCTCTGAAATTCTTTAGGAATCCCTTGAAATTTTTTAAAATCTTATACATTGTTTTTTGTAAAATATACCCGGAAAAGCTATATATGAACAAAAGAGGAAGGTTGAGTGTCGAATTACTTTTTTAAATATTTTAACATTAGTTATTTTTAATCTCAGTTTTTTATAATCATTGTTTAATAATTGCTTTTCTAGAATTGCAAAAGAATTATAAGATATTCATTACTGGAAAATCATTGTAGCCCTATACTGTAATTCAATAAAAAAGTTGAATTATCAATACAAAAAGACAAACTCTTTAAAAGACGAATTTGCAATAAAACAGTTGAGTTTTCGAAAAAAATTGCAAAAAATAGTGAAACTTTCAACACTAAACATTAATTATCAATCACACAGTTGCATTAACAATCAAATAGTCGAACTTACAAGCGAAAAGGATGAATGTTCAACAAAATATTTGACATTTTAATCAAATTGTTGAATTTTCAAAGCAAGAAGACGAATTTTTTATATTGAAACAAATAGTGGAACTTAAGTAAAAAGAGATGAATTCTTAACTAAGAATATAATAGTAGACTTTTCAATAGAATGAATTAACTTTCGACTAGAATTGGTTGGATTTTCTTATTGGGTACGATCGATTTAATTCCAATTAAAGTAAAAAAATAAAATTTCTTGGAAAGAGAGAAAAAAGAGCAGTACTTTAAAAAAGGGAAAAAAAGACGGGAATACGGGAATGATTGTGCAGCGTGTATATAGATGCTTTAAATTTCAAATAAAATTAATAATTTCTATTTTGTCAAGCATGGTAAAAAATTGTTATTCATATTTATATTTTCCGTCTGTGATGTCCCATTCTGCCTGAACTCCTCCCTCCTGCTTCGCAAATCTTCACAAACCCATTTAATCCCTCTCCCCTACACACTTCCCTTGATCTAAAAGGAAACTGCGTTTCATTTCTTCTTTATCGAAAAATGAAATATTCTGAAATAAAGAATACAAAGTAAAACTTCCAGTCGTCTAAAGTTGAGAGCGAGACTGCGTTCGATCACGTTCGATTCATAAGCCCCCTTGATTCGCACGCTCGAGACTTAATTGGAGTTATAGCCAATTTAATGCCAGTTCCAGTCGACTGAGTTCTCGGCCGACTCGATCCCGATGGAAATGAGAAGAGCACACGTTATAGCAAACGTGTGACACAAATTAGCCCCATGATTAAGTGTCAAAAATAAAAGTAGAGAAAGCAAAGTTTAAAACGAAGAAGGATGGGTTAGGTAAAGTATAAAGTCAGGAAGAGACAAAAGTAGAGATAGAACGAGAGGGAGAAATTACTGCAAGTTCATCTATAACTAACTGACCAAGTTTGGCCAGCCAAAGGCTAGCGGTCTATGGTCCTGCAGAATTCCACAGAAACTGCTGACGGTGTAAAGTTCACGAGATCATACCAATTAATTAAAGTCTGGTCGAGAAATTTCCTCCTTGGACTGAGAACCGAGTACAATGATCTAAATCCTAACAGACTCTTGAAATTCCCAAGACAGAACCTACGTTCCAGCTCTGGTTCAGGGTTACGTGCTTTCAAACTGCTTTTGTGCAATAAGATCATTGCTATGATTAAAATATTAAAGTTTCCTGGTCTTTGTTCAACTGACTCAAAGTTGTCCAGATCTTTGCTTTAAGATCAATCTACCTTCCTTTGTGATTTTGGATTATTC
This sequence comes from Druon quercuslanigerum, assembly GCA_010014905.2. NCBI lineage: Eukaryota > Metazoa > Arthropoda > Insecta > Hymenoptera > Cynipidae > Druon > Druon quercuslanigerum. The sequence continues at coordinate 719,252 of JAAAKG020000001.1, read as the reverse complement.
CAATTTAAATTATTAAAATTAGAAGAAGAAAACTGAAAATATGAGAAAATGTTGGACGAGAAACTAAGCCGAACGTACGAAAACGGAATTTTATTAATGATAGAAGTGCGATAATTCTGTGAAAACACATTTTTTTATTCAACTGTTGGGTAGTTACTTTATTTTTTACGATTAATAGTTTTGTGCATCAAAATATAAAACACAAGTGGTAGAGTTTAAAAATAGCCTTAATTAAATTCTCTAAACTCTTTATTTTCCTTTACTATGCTCAGAAAATTGTCTGTTCCAATCTAGCAAATTCTATTATTTGATATATGCATCTTAAATTTCAAATATAAGATTTGCTATGAATTTTTAAAATAGAAAAAATTTATAACTGTAAAATAAAGGATCAACTCTATTTCAAATCAGGCAGGTTCTACGTTTCAAGTCGCAGAATCTCTCAGCGACGAAATATGTTGTTTTTTAGAGGAAATTAGACGAAAATTATTTTTTTTTAAACACAAATTGTTTCTTTGAACTTCTATAGTTTTTACCTTATTCAGATGTTTTCTTTTATTTTCGGAAACAAGGAAAGATAAAAAGTTGACTTAAATATTTGCACATCTTTGCTTCCTATGACAGAAACATTTGAAAATTAATTTTTCAGGACAAAAATTCTGCCTTGAAAATGGTTCAGTCTGCATATAACGAAAAAGGTGCCATCCTTATAATCAGAAACTTAAAAAATATAAGTTTTCTTATAAAATCTTATTTACTCTAACTCATTAAACATAAAAATAAGATTGCCTGGAAAACCCCACTTTTTTCGCCATATTTTTGAAAATTTTCTTCTTATATAAAAAAGTTTTATATTCTGAAAATTAAATTTTGAAATTTTTCTCTTAAGCGAAGAAATATATGACAAAAGAGCCAGAGGATATTTTTGAAGAACTTTTCATTGGTTCGAGACTTTTATCTTAATTCTGTTTGTACCTTTCGTTGTTACGGAGAAAAAAGCGAAAATTTGCTTTTATGAGACAATAATTCTACTATTTGATCAAAACTGCATTTTAAATCAAGTAATTGAAATTATAGAAGAAATTAAACAAAAACGGAAAATAAATTACATGTATTGCATGCTAGGGAGAATAAAATTTCAAGACAAATAATGATTATAGTGTATTTTAAAAAGAACTTTTTCACTATTTAAAATATTATAAATAATTTAATTTCAATTCGTAATAAAAAAATTCAGTTATTTTTTTCTAACGATCGAATGTTTAAATCTTCATTACATCGAATACACAAACAAGTTTTTTTTAGTATTTAAAATAATAATTTGATCTAAACACCGCAGTAAATGACAAATTCTATTTCAAAAAATTTATGCCTTGGTTTTATTTGTCTCCTGATCTTAGTCGTCAGACCTAAGAAGCACTGCCAAAATGAAGTTCACGCTAGACGTCGGACAGGGTCCCATCTCACAGGAAACCACATACGTACCCAAAATAGCGATAAAGGCTGATTGGCTTACTGAACAGTTTCAATACCGTAAAATACATAGAATTTTTGTATAATTTTTTTTCCTTGCGTGCTAATGGAAAGTATTCAAAATGCAAACATCTATTTACTCTTTATAACTTATAGTTTATTACAATATATTCTTACTATAAAATGGATGATACTGTGAAAACACTGATGCATGTCCGGAGACTGGTACATGTACCATATTTAAAATGTATAATTATCATAATGTGTCCCTTCAATTCAGGCCCGCAAAAATTAATAGAATGCTTTGGTAATACCTCTTAAATATGAAGTCTTTTGAAATACTCAAGAGCATTGCCCAAAATTAGATTTATCTATGAGAATTTTAACAATAACAAAATATTTCCAAATGGGCTTATAACACTTTTTTCTCGTACCTGTGCATTTTTATCTATGTCTTTACTCAACAATTTTGTTCTGATTGCAGTCGATAAAAAAGCAAACTGAATGTGACACAAAAAGTCACTCTATTCATCATGAATGTGTATACCTAGATTTGTTATCTTTCTGGATTTAAAAAAAAACGATGTTTTTTTAACAAGAAGAAGCTTCTGTTAATAAATTATAGATCATCATGAAAAATATATCTATGTAGCGCAGCGAATCGAGGATTTCCACTGTGAGTTTTTGCATGTGGACCACCTGGCTTTACGAATTTGCTTTTAACGTTGGCACACATTTATTGGTTATCGCGAAATGATACGTTCGCGAATGCTCGGTACGATGCGATCGATGAGAAATGAGTTCGAAAGGGAGCATGGATGTACAATTATGAGGACTCTCTGGACAAAGAACGCATTCACGTCTCTGACATCAGAGAGCCCGATTATTATATATGTTTATTTTAGTAAATATAACTATTTAATCTACAGGGTTTGGTCAGGATACCTAAAATTAAGTAAAGGTGTGATGCGTAGGAATTACAAACTGTCTACCGTTACGGAATTTTCCGTAAAAATAACTCCTCTTCCAGTTAGTTTAGGGCTAACGTTACAGCACATTCGATAATACTAGCCCTAGCGCTACACTTGATCAGTTAATTTTACGGAAAATTACGTAATACTAGTCAATGACTGGAAATTACCATGTTAGCGGGCTGAAGAGATTCGTTTCACTCTGTAAGTGTTCTTCTAAGCGTCACCCGAAGGATATGAATCAAAATTAATCACGGTTAATTGAGTCAAGGATTCAGGACGTTTTACAAAAAAAAGGTAAAAATCGATGCTTGGAGGTTTAAGTCTCGTGGAAGAAACTCGAATCATCCGTTACTCGAGGGAAGTAAAGTATCCGGGAAAGTGAAACGTGATTGATAATGCTGTTACGGTGATCAAAAGTCGCGTTTTTTTTACCTTGTACAAAATGTGCGTTCAAAGCGAGTCGACCAGTTTGAGAGCTCTGCAGAGTTTTGGTAAACTTGTGAAGAGGATTGAAGTTTTTTTTGTAGTGCACGATATTTTTGAGTGATTGATAAAAGCGCGAAAATCTCGGCTGGGAAAAACTGAACGACTCGTAAAGAGCAATATCGACGGCTCCAATCCATAGCGCTCCACATCGCGTTTATATGGGGTAAAGCATCACGTCGTGTACGTTTGGTGCACAGCCGTGCATCGTGTTTGATAATTGTATTTCTCTAGGTTTTATGCTTCACAAGACTTAGAGTAAACGCGACGAAGAGATGTACACCGCCCGAATGCGATGAGGCGCTGTGCACTGCCTAAACGCGACCTGGAGCCGCATGTAGTGATGCATATCGATCATTTCTAGACAGAATCGAGATTTGCCTGAAATATGATTAGATCTGAGGCAATTTGGAAAAAATTTTAAATGCTCGTTATGCATTACCTAGCGGCATGGAATTGAGGCTTCGACATATGACTACTCGGTATTGAACGTTGCGTTAAGAGTAAGTATTTACAAATAAGAAAATGTAGGTATTTATCATACGAGTATTAAGATAAAGGAGCAATACTCTGCTTACTTCTAGCATGGACTCAAATAATTAAGACATGCATGTCAGGGGGCTCGATATACTTTGATACTTATGTGTATATAGTAAGATGCGAAGCAACACTGGGGGAAATCAAAATTACATACCCTTCGTTTTTTGTTATTATCTTTTGAAAAATAATCAAGAAAAATACGCTGTCATAATGTCAATCTTACTGCACTCGAACGCGTGTTTACGTGTGGTTAGTACTCAATTTAGAGAATAAAATCAGGCTATCCATTATCGTTCGAGCGGCAGCTTTCTTTCTCTTGTCGTTGGTTTCTGAAACATTCTAAATTCTGTCAAAACTATTCCGATTTCATGCGATTTCTACGTCAGCGATTCTATTTCTTCGGCCCAACGACCTATCTGCCTTTTTTTATTGAAGTAGACATTTATTTCTCGCTCATAAATTATTCAGTTGTTATTCATTTCACGATTAAAACAATTTTACATATTTTATGGTTAACAAACGCATGTGCTTAGTTTCAATTAGGAAAAAGATGAACATAAGAAATGGTGAAATTAACTAAGCAATATCTAAGTAACTAAAAAAACTCAGAGAAATTATCAATTTAAATTGAAATATTTTAAATTTACCTCGCAGTAATAATAAATCTTTTAAAATTATTAAACCATAAAATATGCTTATTAGCATCGAATGATTAAATATTACCTGGCGTGATCATTTTCAATTTCCGTTCACAAAAGCCGAACAATTTATGCAACAAAGGCAAGAATCCCTTAATTGAAAACTCTGTTACGGACTAATTTATAATCTACCAGCTGCAACTAATTTTAGAATTAGAGACAAAATGGTACAATAATTTTCAAAAAACAGATAATTCTACTATGTATAGGTGATTTTATGTGAAGGAAAAAAATTGATTTAAAATCGCTTTGATTATTTATAAGTATGCCACGTTTTTTTAAGAAAAAGTTTTAGTGTTTTAAAATAAATTATTTGCTTGAACACCGTTGTAATATTTTAGGATGCTTATTTTAATGCTTGTTTCGTTTTAAACTTTTCATTAGATTTTCTATCGCGAAACTGTTAATGAGTTATTACTTATGCAAATTTATCGAATCCACTAGATGTTCATAGTAATCAATGGAAATTTATTTGGGAAGCTTATGTTACCTGTTATACATGAGGACGTCAGGTTTCCACAACTTGTTGGGTGTGATTCGAAGACCCTTCACTCCCCCATAATCCGACTCGTTCCACTGCAAATTGTAGTCCGTCCATTCCTAAAAAAATAGATTTCTAAATGAATAACGAATCCTTTGCTCATGAGAAAACTATCGCGCCAAGCGCGCGATAATTTTTGTTTGTTTCATTTAACTTTTAAATTAAAATATCAAAATAATATTCATACAGGTTTTTTGTATTTTATAGTATCTATTATCTAACGTAATAAAATAGAAAGGCATGAAAAATATTTTTAATATTTGATGCTTTATATCTTAACTTACAATCAAACCTTTGCACTTTGTTTGATTACAAATGCTAGTTTCCGACGAAAAATACTAACATAACCTATTATTGTTCAATTATTGCAAACATTATTTGAAATCTACTGATATTTTATTAGCAATAAATTTTTTTTGACGAAAAACACTAAAATAACATAACCAAAAATTGTTTAAGATAGTAAATTTCTTTTAAGCTTAATGTTTGTTGTTTAAAGTCACCTTTTCCAGCGAACAATGTTAGCATAACAAAATTTGTTCTAAATTTTAAATAGTCCGAGAAATTCATTCACATTTAATCTATTTATAATAAACAATGTGAAAATTACCTTAAATTGTTCAAAAATTGTGAATCTTCTTTACAAAGTTGTGAATTTTCTTTTGAATATAATTTTTATATTAAAAATATAAATTTTCGACGATAAACAAACATAATTTTAAATTGTCAAATGACTAATTTCTAAAATATCAAAGTACCAAGTAAAAAAATCTAACTTTTTACGCAAATTTGTATTTTTAATGCCAAACTATTAACTTTTAAAGTATCTTTTCAATTTTCCAATAACTTTATTTCATGTTTGCCTGAAATTTTCCTTTTCGTCAGAAATTTAACTTTTTATTCAAAAATCATTAGATTCTAAAGAAGATTCAAAATTTTAATCAACATAAAAAATGGGAGTTTTTTTAAAAAAGAATAATAATAATTTTTTAACAATATTTACAAGTTTGAAACAATTGCAAAGTTTGTAATGGCTTTACTGGCTAACTTCCGAATCTCAAATTAAAAAAGTAGAAACTGTTTAAAGATTTTTTAGTGCAGCAAGCAATGAAGGTAATGAAAAGTACAGAATTTGTCAACATGAGAAATAGCAAAGGGGAAATGCAATATGAGGCAGGCGGGGTTAGAGGCGCTTCCATAGACCATTTTAGGGGACAATCTGGAGATGAAGATATAGGGAACCATAAAAGCGATGTAGAACACAATGCATTAGAAATCTCGATTTAATATGTCTGTTAGGGACATAATGAAGAACTTGAAAAACGGTAATGTTTCCGGGGTAGACAGTATTACCGCTGAAATGCTTAAACACGATGGCGAATACATACCAAATAGACTGTGTCAACTGATAAATTTTGAATCGAAATACTCAAAAATACTTATTCGTAGGGTAATGAAAATAACAGAAGAAAAGATTTGGGAAGTTCAAACTGGGTTTATGCCAGGAAGGTCATGTACGGATCAAACATTTAGCTTAGACAAATCACAGAAAAAAGTTTGAGAGTGGCAAACAAGTTTTCTGTGCATTTGCCGACCTAGAAAATGCTTTCGACAGGGAAGATAGAAGTAAACTTTGGGAAGTTCTGAAAGAGTACAGAGTAAATTAATGGCTCCTAAAAGCTATAAGAACAATATATACGGATGGCAAAGCGAGCGTAAGGGTAAATGGGATATTGAGTAACTGGTTCGATATTATGTAAGACGTTAGACAAGGATGCGTTATGTCTTCATGGCTATTTATATTATTTATGGACAAGTGTTTGAGAACAGCTCTTTTCGACGTAACCGTTGTGGATCTCGAAACAGTAAGGGTACGTGGGTTAGCGTTCGCAGATGATAAGATTGTCATGGCAGAATCTATCGAAGATTTGCAAAGAATGTTGAATAAATTGAATGAAAGCATGAAGAGTATGGTCCTCAAAATTAACGTAAACAAAACCAAAACTATGGTGTTCGAAGGAAAGGGTGAGAAAACAATATGCAACATTGTATTAAATGATGAGAGAATTGAACAAGTTGAAAAAACTGTATGCCTTGGTCGTTTATTTACTAGGGACGGGAAAATATATTAGGAGTTAAATAGACGCATAAACGAAGGTAAGAAGGTTATTGGTAGAGTAGACTTCCTTATCAGAAGTAAAAATATATCAAATAAGGCTAAAATGGCAATACATAATTCCATACTTGTACCAACTGTACTAAACGGCAGCGAGACATGGACATATCAAGAAAAAGAGAAGAGTAAAATTAAAGCGATCCACATGAGATAATCTTTAAAGAATGTTGTGCGGAAGAAACGCTAGTTGACACATGGGAAAGAAATCGGTTAAGATGGTTCGGACATGTTGAGAGAATGAAGGACTAACGACTAACGAAACAAGTATATCAAGGTAAAGTAAATAGCAGCGTGCCCAGAGGCAGACCACGGAAAGAATCCCTAGTTAGAAGGGACATAAGAAGCCATAGAAACGTGAGAACCTGAATGAAAAAATGCATGGACGTTAAAGAAGCTAGAGAAGTATGCCAGGATAGAAAAGTATAGACGACTTTGTGAGGATCTTCGCTTGGGGTGATTGCTAGAGAGATTGATCAGCAACCTTGGTCGAAGCAGTGCTGTGGAATGAACGTGTTATTTAAATAAATAACACGAGAATTCTAGATCAATCTAAAAATTTTACAACCCCTTCCTCACACTACTCCCTTCCCCACCGAGTGAGTCACGTCTACCCCGAAAGGGAAACGGCCTAATGGTGTAAATAATAATAATAATAATAAATTCTATTAGGCGGTGGCAGTATTTCATAATTAAATGTACACAGAAAAAAATTAAACATGAAAATTGAATTGAATTTTTTGTTTGAAACGAACCTATTGGAACTTTAAACACAAAATTATATTACAAAGAAGATTTACATTTTTTAACAATTTTAGGTTATTCTATGTTTAGCATAGGTAATCGATATTATCAGTATAAAATAATTATTTTTCAATCAATACTTAACATTTTGAATCATTTTTTTCGTCTTATGTTATTCTTTTAAGTTGTAAATTGTTATTTGAAATTTTGTTTAATCTTTTCATATCAGATTGCATTAACTATTTTTGTAAAATTTTATATTATGTTATCATTTTATGCTGGTAATCGGTATCATTATCAAAAAATCATTGGATTTCAAACAAGATAAAAAAAAATTTTTAACCAACCATAGATTATGATCGGATTTTTCAACGCAAATCGGTAGAGATCTCAAAAAATCTACAACATTCAAACAATTTTTGCTTATGTTAACATTTCTCATGGGAAATTAGTGATTTTTTTTGTTTTTCTAATAAAAAATCATTTCAATTTGAAAGTAAAATATTTGATTTAAAACACCTTTAATTTGAAGTCAATATAGGATCAATTTGTCTTAATTAAAAAAAATATTGTCCTCGTTTGCCTTTTCTATTATTTTTGATAATAGATATTATAAAACATAATCATTTTGTATCAATATCACTTTTATTACTTTGATTTTTAAATTTCTCGAGACTGAAAAACTAATAGTCGCTGATAATAATGATACGCCAAAATTTTTTAATAAAACCATTTGAAAAAATTAGTTGTTCAATCCTGCAATGTAAAATGAATTATCTGAAAATGGTAAATATTCATGTGTTTTTAATATGTACTAGCTGAAATAATATTTAAATTAAGATTCAGTTTAAAAACCACTTACTTAAAAATTCCACGTAAACCTTAAACGTTATTTTCAAATACAAATATCTTGTTAACTTTGTCATATTGCGAAAATAAGTCTCACTTTTGAATTTTAGGTGTCCTTTAAAACCCCTAAATGCATTTAATTTCACATGCAGAATGCACATAGATTTCAGAAAGTGAACACTTTAGAATTTAAATAAAAAATTGTTCAACGTTAAGGTTTTAAGAATTTCGAAAAAAAACTTTCTTCATTTTTCATAAAGTACCCTTTCAAGTCCTCCTCTTGAGGCAGAGGAGCGAAACCATAATACTTAAGTCGCGCTTTGGAAGTTTTTGAATTATTTTATGTATATCTAAATTAAATTTGTATAAAAGTAGGAGGTAATTTCTGGTTAGCAAGAGGATTAAGGCAAGGATGTCCTCTAAGCTCACTTTTATTTAATATATTAATATCAGACTTGGAAGAAGAAATGTAGAGAAAAGGATAGGAAGGAGTCAGGATAGGGAAAAAACAGGCATACGCGGACGAGATAGTGATGATGGTAGGGGTGAAGAAAGGGAAGCGGGCTTCATTACAGAAATGGAAAAATACTTATATAAAAAATTTAAAAAAAATTTAAATGTAGAAAATTAAATAATAATAAAATTGATAATATTAGGGGAACAAAGAAAGAAAGGAATACGAGATGGAAGGGAGTAAAGTCCGAACAAGTAAAGGAGTTGAAATATTTGGGTTGTAATTTCCAATCAAATAGAGATCATAGATCCCATACAAGATAAAGGATAAAAAAGCAGAAGGGGTAGTTCAAAAGGTATGAAGAATAAGAAAAAGAAGGTTAAAATAGATTAAAGAAGGAGAATATAAATATTTAATATGCTGGTATGGTTGATATTAGTTTATGGAGCGGAAATATGGGGATGGACGGAAAGGATAGTGATTAGGACTGGAATTTGACACCAAGTTATGGGAGCGAAAGAAAGGGGAATTGGCGAAAAAGAGTTTGAAGAAGGTAGAAGAAGTATAGAAAAGGTAATAGAACTAATAAGAAAGTAAGAAGAAAGGAGGGGGGGCGGGGTTAGTGCTAGAGATATAGGAGAGGTGAACGGAGTAAGCTATGAAGAATTGGAGAGGGACAGGGAAAGAAAATTAATGGAAAGACTGGGAATCATTAAGGAATAACAAATAATAAATGGTATAAGATGATAAAAATCAAAGGAGTACCAAAGTATTTAGAAAAGGGATGGGGAGAGATAAGATGGACCAGAATAGCAAGATTTAGATTGGGAAACGAGGTTAGGGAAGGGATTTAATGGGAAAAGAAAGAGAACAGAAAATGCAGAATATATGAAAGGGAGGAGAAAACATGAAAGTACATGTATAGGAAGGATGTAGGAGAGGAGTTTCAGATAAAAGAAGTTTTTAAGATAATGTGTTAAAGATTCTAGGAGATGATAGATTAGATGCGGACTGAGAAGTAGATAAAGTAGTTGGATGGGGCTAAAGGAGTGAATGACAAAGAATGAAAGAATGGATGTTAAAAAATGCAAAAATTAGGATAGAAGAGGAACAAATGTAAAAGAAAAAGGAAATAAAAGACGCCTAGATTAGAAGCGTGAAGATCTGTAAGTGATGATTATGTAATAGCATAAGCAGGTAAAGATGCGGATGCGCTCTTACTAGCTCGCTCACACGTTCAGCACTAAAATTGTGCTATACATAATATAGAAGTAAAGGCTATAGATGTAAGAATTAATGTTAATAGTTGTAAATATTTTTGAATAGTAAGGATAAGATAACATAAAATATGTGTGAGGTTTTGTTAGAAGCGGAGGTCATGTAAACCTTGAGGGGTCACATTATGAGTAAAGAAGAAGAATTAAATTTCTATCTTTCTACTTGAATTAAAAATGAATAATTCTTTATCCTAAAATATGTCTTATTTATTAATTTACTTGGAATATCAAAATATCTGGATGTGACCTCTAGAATTTGATTGGGTCATTTCACAAGCTTGCATGCTTTCGGTTACGATCGCAGATATTCGTCGATCTTACTATACCACTCAATTTGCATTCTGTGGTGTGCTGCAGAATCCAAGATCCTAACGTCATGAAGCGACATCCAATATGTGGGTTACTTTCATATAAATCAAGTTTTTATGTCTTTAATGTTTCTCATAGAAAAAATGTAATAGTTGATGCTTCAACCAAAGAAGATTTTAATTTTAAATAAAGGCAGTTGAATTAAAAAAAAGAGACGAATTATTTTAAACAAAGTAGCTAAATCCTTAAACAAACCAGATAAGTCTTTGACCAAACAGTTGTACTTTTATTAAAAAAAGATTAAATTTCTAATAAAAGACAAGAATTTCGAGCAAAAAAGATTGATTGTTTAAGAAAGAAAAAACTATCAACCAAATTGTAATCTTTAAGCAAAAAATGTGAAAGCAGTTGAGTTTTCAAGTGAAAATATGTATTTTCAACAGCAAAAATAATGTTTAACCAAACAGTTAAATTTTCTACAAATACAATTGAATTTTAATCATAAAAAGACCAATTTTGAACAAACAAGTGAATTCTTTTTGGCAAAAAAAAAAAAGAATTTTTCACAATACGGCCGAAATTATTACAATTCCACCATTTTAGCAACTGTTAACAAGAAATAAAATGATAACAGATCAAACTTTTTTTCTTAACGCACATTTTTGTGCCAAAACTTGTTATTTTATTCATCTTCGAAGGCAATATAACTAAAACAAGATTCCAGTAGAGGGATATAAAAATGGAAATTTCCTCATTTTTCAATCTTTGATAACAATTGCGTAATCAATATGACACAAAAAAGGGCGCTCACTATTAATATACCGGACGTTCCAAAAGTATGGATACCCCTGAATACCTTTCAAGAATCGCATCGTACGAGAAAATAGTTCTGACAAAAGTTGTAGGATTTGATCCAAGGAATCTAGTGGTGACCTTTATTTTGACTCTAAGGTCATTTTTTAAGGTCATTTAGAGGTCAAGATATTTTTTAAAATGGAAACCCCTATTTTTCATTCCGGAAAGAGAAAGAGCGGAAAATTTTACATTTAAACATGTATTTTTGCTTTGGGTCAAAATAACCTCTATGGGTCATTTGCAGGTCATCTTAGTGTAGCTATGAATATGATGTACATAACTTTCCAGGATCACATCCTATGAGTCCCAGGTCATTTTTGAAGGTCATGTTAAGGTCATGTTAAGGCTCTTTCCATTTCCGGAATAAAAAAAAGGGGTTTCCATTAAAAAAAAGATTTTGACCTTGAAATTAACTTCAAAAATGACCTTACAGTCAAAATAAAGGTCACCAGTAGAATCCTTGGTTCAAACCCTACAACTTTTGTAGGAACTATTTTATCGTAGGAAGCGATCCTTGAAAATTATTCAGGGGTATCTATACTTTGGAACACCCGGTATACTGTAATTAACAACAATTTCAATCATTAGGTGTATTTTAGAAACTGCATAATATTAATGGAAACTTAATTAAAGTTATGTAAATTTCACAAATCCATATGTCTACAGAAAAAAGTTAATTAGTCTCCTAACTCTCTTGTTGAAATATTTTAAAAGATCAGAAAGTGTTTTTATAATTTAAAATAAACAGCGGTGACTAACAGTGATGAAGGATTTTTGTGTAATTGTTATATCAATTGGACAATCCTTAATTATTATTCAATTTTATTAGTTTAAATATTAGGTAAAGTACCTTATTTACATTAATAACAAAAAATTTTCTCAAAGAAAAAATCGCTGGATAATATTTGATCCGATAGTTGACTCCACTATCATTGGTGTACATTCAAAATGGTAATCTAATATTGCTCGTCGCGTTACAATCGACCTTATATCTATATTGGGAAAACTTAAATTATTGTGGAAATGACCCATATCTTGCAATCAGAAAAATCTTAACGGAAAGTTCAGCATATCGAGCAGAGAAATTCCCTTTATCATTCGAAATCGTTTAAAATTTAAAAAAATTCCAGAGCCGAGACGGTATAACCTTCTTTTCGTTCTGTTCGTATCATATCGTCTGAAAACCCGATCATTGTGGTTGTTAAATTTCAATAGAAAATGGAAACACGGAAAAGCGCACAAAATAAAATAAAGAAAACGAGGAATCAGAATTCGAACTCATCGGAAGGTGTCAAAAATAAAATATTTTGGATTAATCATAGATTATATGAAACTATGCCATTTGTTTTAAGGTTTTTTAACTTATATTTTGTTAATTTATCAAAAGACTGTTTTTGATAATATTTCTAAATATTTTTGATATTATATCATATATCGAATTTTCGATCATTCTAATATGTCTACTTTAGGAGCACTTGATGGTGTAATAGAATATAATAGACATAATACAAAACCTTTGGAGGAGTCTTTTAAATATTTTCGATGCAAACTATGTCCAGAAAAATCAAATGTAGACAGTAAAATTATTAAAATAGTTTGTTTAACATGCCTTAATTACATAAAAAATTAATATTCAGTTTTAGTATTGATATGATTATCAAAGCAATAATTTCATAATAATCTACGATTTTAAATAATTTCTGAAAAATGTTGCGTCATATTTAATCCACTACTTTTATAATTTTGTAAATCTTTACCTAATATTCGTATTTAGCGACACAAGGAACTTATAACATTGACTTTCATGAAAAACTTGGTTCGCCAGCCTGAATCTAGCTTAAAAGGTTTGAGTCTATAAATTCAAATTTAATAATTTCAGGTTAGAAATATTTCGCTAAAAAGTTTACTCTAAATTTTTTTAATGAGTTAAGGATATACACTGCGTTCAGTCAATCTCAAAAGTTGCCTATCTTTCAAATGATTTATAAACTCGACAAAAAATACCTATTATTAATTTCTGTAAATATTGATGAAGGCTTTTAAGCATACGTCAGAAAACAATAATTCAGGTTAAAATTGTTTATTTGACAGTAGTTATTTAAAGACTTAGTTTCTTCTTTCTCCTCAGGGAAAAGTTACCATTTTTATTTAACTCTAATGATCAAGGCCTCATTTTATTCCTCGACGGATTCTATAAATTTCTATTGAGGTTGATTTTATTTTTAAAAAATAATTGAGAAATCATACAGTTATTATTGTTATAAACAATCATGGTTTAAATTTTAATTAACACCACCCAAATAGAAATGTAGAGAATCCTTCAAAGAATAAAATGAGGCTTTGATCGTTAGGAATAAATAAGCCTTGTAACTTTTCCCTAAAGAGAAAGCATAATCTAAAACTCTAAATAACTATTGTTAAATAATCAATTTGAACCTGAATTATTTTTTCTAAAGTAATACACATAGAAGCTTCCGTCCAGATTTTCGAAAATCAATAATAGATCTTTTTTAATTTTTTTATTTTATAAATCATTGTAAAGATTAGCGACTTTTGAGATTGATTTACGTAGTGTACATCCTTAGTGTTCTTTTTAATTCAAAAAGGTTTTGAATAATTTATAAGTCTCGTGAGACGCTTTGAGCCGATATGATGTTTTGAAAAGACGATCACTTTTCAACCACTCGTTGGATTCTCGGAGCGATCGCTTGATATGCATCACTATTTGTAAAATACTATTCTCTTCTCCATTAGTAAAGAATAACACAAACTTTTTTTATATTCTTCGAAATGTCACAATAAATGCCATTGTTATATCTTGCTATATACATATTGAAAGACTCAGAAGTTCGAATGATAATATTTTATCTTGATGGCAAAAACTGGAAGCTTGTAAATTGTCGCATGACATCATATAGCGCATGCACGCCCTGCCCGAGATAGAACTTTTCCATTTGCTTAGATTACAAAATAAAATCTTATCATTTAAAAAGTTGAGTTCCTTTCACTCATTAATCATTTCCAATAAGCGTTTTATTATGATAAAAAAGAGATGCCCACTATTTAATTCTGACTGTATGTGAATAGGGCATACTTGACTTTCCAGAAGTTGTTGACACATTTGAACACATTATAATTATCCTGTTATGTGCATACAGTCCATAAAGTTCCCTAGAATTTAGGTAAATTGCATGACTTAGCTAAGTCGAGGTCGTAATAGGATTAAGGCAAAACGGATTTCGACGGTTATTCAAACTTCTGTACATACTCCAAATATCATTTTTGAAATAAATCAACATTTTTCGAATTCAGTTCACCTTTCATTTACCGGGTATATAGTTCAATTAAGTCCATTCTCCCTTAATAAACGAATGACTTCATTAGCGCTGTTTTTAATTTTCACAAAAATTAATTGTCAACATGCATATTCCATACGAGCAACTCTGATTAGGAAATCAGGCCTTTCTTTCATGAAAATCTCGATTGCTGTGGAAGTGAAATTATATAACTTTTATCCATAACGGTATACGTATGGTTTCATATAGAAGGAAAGAGAACAATAAACTACCTGTGGAAAGTAGTCGCAGAAAGAAAAGAAAAAGGATGTTGAGAAACTAGTTAGAAAAGATAGGTCTTTTCTCTGAGTTTTCGCTTGATGTTTGGTAGAAAGTTGGATGAATTGCTTCTATAAGAAAATCATAAATTCTAACATTATATGAAACTATGATCAAAACTCTGCTCAGATGAAACGTCATAAGATACTTTATCCGTTCTCGTTGAATTTTATAATTTTCTTCCCTTCCTCGCATTATTAGCAATTTAAATGGCAAAAGTTCGAATAAAATTCTAAAAGAGAGATAGTGACGATATGAAAATATAAAAATTCAATTTCAATATACGGACTGTGCATAAATCACGTATAAAGTATTTTAGGTGGGAGATACGATAAGGATTTTTCTATGCTGTCTTCCTGTAATTTATGTCACTATCTTGTTATGATTGTCACAGTTTTACTTGCAATTTATCTAATAATATTAGTAGCATCTAGCAATTTTAGTATTATTATTAACTGTAATAATCACACATTCATGAAAATTTAATAAATGAATAAACAAATTAGGTTGTATCCACAAATTGCATACGTAAGGCGTTTTCCGAAATTTTTAACTGACCCTACTCACATGTAAAATGACTGTTAAAAAGGAAAAGTATTTAGTTTTACGAATGTAAAATCTTATAATTTCTTTAGGGCCTAAAATGTTGCGTAGACCGACACTTTATTTTCAAAGCCAAATTTCCAATTTTTTTACCTAATATTTTAATAGTATCAACAGTTAAACTCAATAATTAATTAATCTATTACTTCTTAGACTATATATTATCAAAATACATATATATTTATCACAGGTTTCATAGTCAGCCTTTTTGGTTGACAATTCAAATGTTTTGTTGAAAATTAATCTTTTTCCTTGAAAATTTAATAATTTCATTGAGAAATGTTGTATTCTTTTTGTCTAAAAGTTCATCTTTTTGTAGAAAATTTGTATTTTAGTTGAACGTTTTTATTTTAGTTAAAAATTAAATTTTTTAACTGAAAATTTAAATATTTAATTTTTTGTTAAAAAATGATCCTTTTTTGTTAAAAATTTAAATGTTTCGTTGAATATAAACGTATTTCGGAAAAAATGAACTTTTTTAGAATAAAATTAATTATCTTTAGTTGAAAATTGAACTAATTTGTTAAAAATTTGATTCTTCTTTTGAAATTGATTTTGCTGTTGATAATTTAAATGATTTGTAAAAAATTCTTATTTTTTATCGCTTGCAAATTCAACAATTTAATAGAAAATTATACTATTTGGTCCTTTTTGGTGAAAATCAATCTTATTCTTGGTTAACGAGCAATTTGTGCCTTACAGCACCCCAATCAAAAGTTT
The DNA here is from genome assembly GCA_010014905.2 of Druon quercuslanigerum. Classification (NCBI taxonomy): domain Eukaryota; kingdom Metazoa; phylum Arthropoda; class Insecta; order Hymenoptera; family Cynipidae; genus Druon; species Druon quercuslanigerum. The sequence goes on along the minus strand of JAAAKG020000001.1, from coordinate 702,945 downwards.
TAAGAGTTCCTCAGACAGGGCATAAATTTTATTAACTGAGTTTTCAAATGAGTTGTTAGTAACATACGGGCTGTACGTTTTTGCCGAAATATTTGCGAAGCTCTCTACTAGTATTTCCTGAGTCTGCTGCAATAAATGTGCACTCGAAACGGAGAAGAGCATGGACGAGTGGATGAGAGAATAAGAGAACGAGGGAGAAAAAGAGAGAAGTATGTGCTATAGTTTGGCACAGCTGAAAGCACGACGCATCTGTACGAAATGAATGCCTGGGGCCAAAAGAATATTGTCAGTGGAAAATGATTCCGTCACTACCATATTTCAATGTTTTAATCAAAAATTTTCAGAGACAGGCTCTTAGACTGAAAGATTTGTCAGGAACGAAAATTATTTTTTGTTTGAGAAATCTTCTATCGAGATTAGGCTGGGGAGCGTCCATTAATCAGGTAAGGAGTTTTTTTCTGGAAGGGGGTTCCAGAGCATTTCTTACGTAAGTTTCCTCTTCCTAATTTTTTAAAATATGTTTATTGAAAAGTTTTTTACCCGTTGAAATTACTTTTTACCCTGTTATATACATTGCATTATCATTTGTTTATGAAATATTTCCTGTTACGTAGTCCAATAAATATTGTGCACAGAGAAAAACTGGGGGTTCGAAATGTTGCAGGTAGTCATTCAAGCTGATACTCCTAGCTGAGGCAAACTTTCAACACGAAAACTGTACCTTAGTTTTGGAGTATCCATCTCGTGTTTACCCTATATACTTGACCGATTACCTGCAATATTGTGTACCCTCATTTTTTTGTGTGAGTCGAGGAGTTAAATATTCTTGAATATGGTAAATAACTTTCATGATATCTATCGAATCCCTGGGTATCTTCGCAATCCTTTAAAATGCCGGAAATTTTTTTTAACATGTTGTAAATCCTTAAAATTTGTTAAGTCATCTGAATAATCCTTAAAATCCTATAAGTTCCACGAATATTGTACACAATATCTTGAAATCCCTTTAAAACAATTAACCTCGGAGATTCTGTGAAATCTTTTGAAATCCTTAAAAGGCCTTGAAATTTTTAGGAACAGATAAAAGTCCCTTCATATCTCTTAAATCGCTTTAGGTCCGTGAAATTCCTTAAAATGTTTTCTTGAAGTCCCTTGAAATATTTGAATTTATTGTAATATCTGAAATCCTCTAAAATTCTTGGCTTTGGAATGTTGTCTAAATTACTTGAAATCTTATAAAAATCCCTTTGAATCTTCGAAATCCCTTTAAAATCCCCAACAACCTTACAAAATTCTTGAAAATACTTCGAGATCTCTTGAAATCCTTTGAAAAGCCGTTTCTTATTTTAAAAAACATTTCAAAATTTCTTCAGATCTGTTTAAATTATTTATGCATTTATGCACTTCGATCTATAATCCCTCAAATTTTTTTTAATCTTGTTAACATGAAAATAATTGACATATTCTATTTGTCTTTGAAAAATTTGCAGATAAGTTTGAAAATTAGAAAATTTTATACTATTTAAATAAATTTTCAATTTTATGAGTAATTTTACAAAACATTTTTGGGGAAAAATTTCTAGTACTGTATAGGAAAATTTTTTTCCATATAAATAAGAAATATTACGTGCAGTTTTATTTTTTTCGTCAAAAAAACAAATGCAATAATTATTTAAAACTTCTCTTTAAAAAATCTTGCTGGTATTTTTTATAGACTAACATTTAGCGTCACATTAATTTAATGTAAAATTATTTTAGACAATTACACACGCTCGGAAAGAGAAAATCACAGATTCCATACGAAAATGCATTTATTGTTAGAGTAATGTAAAGTGAAATTATTGTATACAATTACACGGTCCTAAAGGAATCTTGAATCTTTTTTCATAATAAAAAACATTGACTATTAAGTTAATTGAAAATTCAAATATTTTTGACAATTGCACTCTCGGAAAGAGCAAATTACAGATTCTTTATCATAAAAAAACGATTATTATTACACTAATTGGATGAGAAAATATTTTTGGAAATTAGACGGTCTTAAAGAGCATCTTATAGTTTATTGATCAGCAAAAAACATTTATTATTATTATTTAGTGGAGAGAGAGAGAGAGGTAGTTGTTCGGTATACCTAAAAGTTTAGCAAACTTCCCTTTCGGCCGCTGTTTAAGTTGGGGGTGAAAATAAGTCATGGCATCCATAAAAAAAATTTCCACTCCAACCGGAAAGACTGATGAATCATGAAAATCTCCATGATGAAGGTCAGTTATCATTGACCGCTCAGTGTAGTTTTTAGTGACGGTATATTCTCTGTACAGTGACTATAAGGATAATCCTTGCATTTTAAGCCTGAGGTAAGTAATCTAGTTTATTAGTTGTTTGTACACAACAATTATTTTCTACTAAAATAATGTGCATGGGACACTTTCCAGGTCAGAAGTATCAAACTTGGTAGCTATTTCATCGATTTTAATTAAATTTACTAAAGTTGTAGTGCATTTTTCTTCTTCCATATATTATATTAAACAGCATCTCATTATACAAAATGCATATAAGATGTATTAGAATTCGAAGAGAAGTTATATATAAATGTAAAAAATCACACACGCGCAAAATTTACTTTTTATTTGAACTTTGAATTTATTTTATACTGCTAATGAAAGAATTATTTTTATTATTGTTGTTGCAGAAATCTCTTTATACAAAAAATACTGCAGCTGTTATATTTTGATTGACCAAAATATTATAGTGGAAGGAAAAGGTGTACTCGGAAGTACGCTGCTTTTCGCAATATAACATTTCGTGTACGGGTATCATTATAAAAAAGAAGACCTTAAATATTTGTAAGAGGGAATGTAGAGTAGATAAATTAATATACATTCAATATAAAAAATATATAGGTAATTCTATTTTATGCATTGCAGAATGATGATCTTGGACTAGCCAATGACACCAGAAATAAACCAAAGGACAGCTAATGGACGGAAAAGAAAAAGGTCCACTAAAGTGACAAATCTGGTAAAGAAGATTGTAAACTTTTAGTGAAGCGAATAGCTTTCGTCAATATTTAGGTTTGCGGATTAAATTTTAAGTACCGAGGAATTTTAATAAATGATTTTATAGTAAATTTGTACCTTTTTTATCAAAAATGCTCCAAATTTTGTTTTTAGGATAATATTCTAATTTTAATGTTGAATTCACTAATAATTTAGGAAATTTTTTTAAACCTATTTTTGGGGAAAAATTGTATTTCAAGGTACAATTCCGAAATAAATTAGGAAATTTTTCCGAATACGTTTTTGGGAAAATTTCCTAATTTTAAAGTACAATCACCAATATCACCTAGATATTAAAGTTAAAGGTTCTGAAAATTAAAGTTGCAAAAATGAAAATTCTTTATCACTAAATTTTTTTTATGTAATATTGATAACTTTAAAAATAACAAATTTTAATACAAAAGAGGCTGAATGCGTTTAGAAAACTATCAAACTATTAACCAATATGATAAAATTGAAAGGTTCGATGTTTTAGAAAAATTGGAGTAATTCTAGAAATAATCAACATTCTTCAAACAGTTTTAATTCATTTAAAAGATAAGTGTCCGTAGTACTTTTCTAAATTATTAACATATTTTAATGGTTTTTCCCTCGATTCTACACTAGAGTCAGCCTTGGTGAAAAAAGGCGCAACATTCCAAATAATGATTGTACATGATTGAAAAAAATTGAAAAAATTATAATTTTACAAATACTAGGTAGGATTAAATAATGATTAAAAAAATGTTATAAGTATTTAGACATTTTAAAAATATTGCGACTCATTCGCACAAAGTTTGATTCTAGAGCACAATCCAGGAAAAAAATTCTAAAAATATCTAAACAATTTAGAAAAATACTATGAAGCCTTACCTTTAAAATGACCCCAAGCACTTTGAAAAATATGAAATAATTCCGGAATAATTTCAACTTTTCATAGATGGAAATTTGACGTTTTTTTGCAATACATTTTTTTTAATTGACTTTTTGCCACCACCAGCCACCAACTATTAGCCAAAAAATATTTTTAAAGGTTCATTATTTTATGGGCACTATTTTAATTTTTAGTTTTATTGCAATATCGTCTAAGACTATTCAGAAAATAACTTTGCATAAGTTACATTATATTAAGAATTATTATAACAAGCCATATCTTTAAACACTTTTTAAATAAAAATGTAACTATTCTACATACATAACTTGTTACGTCTAGAATTGTCTAGAAATATTTGACTTTGATTTTCGTACTTTGTAGGATTTTCTTCGAAAAGAATATAGATATCGAAAAGGCCTTTTTTCTTTTGAGGACATACTACGTTTGATACAATCTATTAATGACCGAATATTTGTAAGAAACATAAGAGAACTCAGTAATTGGCATTGACATTTTTTACTTATAATTTCTTCAAGGACCTTCAGCAGAACAAAGGGAAATAATTCTAATTACTATATAATTAAAATAAAGAATAGGTATCAAAGACAGTAAAAGTTTGAAATTGTTGAAAATGAGGATAATCCCAATTGTCGAGATAATACTTTATTAGATCTACATCATAGAGTCCGCGCATCGATTGGTCTCGGTCCAATCAAAAGTCAATTAAATGAACTTCCTGACTAATTACTTACGAATCAAGTTATTATCGTATGAGTGCTTTCCATCGAGCCCTTTCCACTGGTTTATAAGCCGCTTTAAAAGATAATTTGCAGTACGTATCTAGAATTGACATTGGACTAAGAACATTTGAGACCTGTTGCACGTTCTTACTATCTAAATCCCTGCAGTTGCTTAAACAGTAATTCTATTTAACGAAATACGAAATATATATTAATGCATTAAATAACGATTAAAGAAAAAATTCCAACACTCAGAATAATTGTTTCATGCTCACCCTAAAAAGTTTAGCTAAGGCTTTTTTTACATTGTGTAGTTGCCATTACAGTGGGATAATAGCCATGAAAAATAAAGTATCTTGACGCAAACTTATACATTTTTTCCCTCATTTTTATATTCAAAGTCTTGTAAAAGCTTTAGTTGAATAAAATCTAGGTAAAATTAATTTTCAGAAAACTTGTTTTATCATACATTATGCACGAGCGCCTAATTTAGGCGTAGCATACCTACTTAAATTTGTGTACAGTGAGATTGATTTAATTTAGTTTAGTTTAGAGTTAATTTAGCCTTGGGTCCGTGTCCCCTAAGGCAAAACATATAAGTACAGAACGAAAATACATTAATTATGTAAAATCTAAAAATCAATAACAAAATTTTAAAAATTATAAGAAAATAATGCGAGAAGAAAAAAACAAAAAAAAAGAACGCTATAAAACAAAAACGAGATTAGTATAAAATTAACTAAAAATAAATAAGAACCGTTGGAATTTATATAAATCTATAAAAGCGACGTTTGCTCAGACAATAAATGGCGGA
>JAAAKG020000001.1:670562-688811 GCA_010014905.2 Druon quercuslanigerum | reverse complement strand
CTTAAACACTTGTCCATAAATAATATAAATAGCCATGAAGACATAACGCATCCTTGTCTAACGCCTTGTATAATATGATATATCGTCTTATTGGATCTGAATTCGCAGAATAATACATTGTTCAAAAGTTCTTTTCAAACTTCGTAGCTTTGAAGATGTCTTCGTGGAAGAAACCTTTACTAGGCGACTTGACTAAGTCTTTATCACTTGTTTATCACCTAAGTGATAGTGCCCTATTTTCAAACATTTGCTCGTATTACCATCTCGCAATGCGCTAAGTGTTACAGGACGGTATAGCTTTGAAGTTTGAACCATCCCAGTTTTTCCAGTTTATGCAGCAATATTAATACGAGGGAAAACTGAATTATTTTACACCTATAGATACGGGTGTGTGCTAACCAAGAAAACACCGGGAAATAGCCGGAAATTAATATATAACTGAGAATTAACCGAGAATACAAATTTTAGGGCGTGTGCTTACCTAGTAAACCGTGGAGATGCCAGGGAATTTTGTTGGTCAGGGAAAGTCGGGAAAAGGCGAAAAACCTTTTTGAGCGTGCCCTAATTTGGTTTAACATTATTTTTTAATGTTAAATTAAATAAAGACGTTTCTTCATATGTAAAAGTAAATTTGTAGCACTAGATTTATATTTATTTGATTCAAACATCTTATCCCAATTTTCACGAATCTCAGGAAATGTATATTATATCACAAGTAGTGTTAGATAAGTCGAGTGCCACAAGCGATGTACGATATTTTATTTAAAATCAGTATGTTCTGATACTACAGGGCCCTGAAAAGTGAGCGTTACATATAATAGCCCTTCACCGAAATGGTGCGAGACAGTCCTATGTAGTGAATGATTTTTGATAATGATGATCACTTTCTGAACATTCTTCTGTTTTTATTTTTGATGTTAGGTCTTTTTTTTAACCAGGGAAATGTATTAATAATTTTTATTTTATTTTTTGTCTGCATGCTCTATAATCAATATTTTTTGAATACTGATTAAAAACTTTTTGTTCTTGCACCTTTTGCATTTTTTTCACAGTTTTAAATTAATAGTTCTCCAGCTCATATTTATCCTTTGATTTTTCGGATAGAAAATCTTGTTTTGCTTCTTTCAGTTCTTGATTTATTTTCAGTGTTGAGATTTTGGTTGTTTTGTTCGTGATTTTTAGTGCAGGAAGAATTACAGTTAAATCATTTCGCTATGTAATTTCAGATAATTGAAGATTTCACGGATCCCATTTTTTTAGATGAAAACATACGACTGACGTGGCAGTTAGCTGTCTGGGCTGTGATTGGTAATCTCGTATGGCGCGAAATTTTCGAGGTGGTTCGGTGCGAGGTAGAGCTTTATGCAACTAGTATATGTGTACAATTCGGTTAGAGAATAAATTGTGCGTTATTCAGGGGCCATTTGTAAAAATAGTAATCTGTCCGCGTGGCGGCGTTTAGAACTAATAATTTTTCAGTAGCTGACATTAATCGCTAAAGGGCTATCTAACGCTCACGTCTCAAAGGACGTTATAGGCTCATAACATGGTGGTTTCGAATGAAAATATGCACTGAATTTGAAGTATACCAAATCATGGTGGCAATAATATGAGGCGAGAGAGGAGAAGGCTTATGGTGTTGTCTTGAAAGACACTTCTCGTAAGGGTGACTTCCTTAGTTGTTACACGATGTTTTTCAGACGAGATATTAAATGTATTTTTCCAAAGAGGCATCAATTATGCACCTCAAGATGTGTGGATGAATCTTTAAGCTTTCCAGCAGACAGATGATAAGTCTATTGAATCGAAAGCTTTCCAGTAGTCAATCTAGGCCATTGATACACTGATATAATGCTGCGTCTTTGCAGACACATATATCGATGAGCAGGTTCTCCTGACATTCTGCAACGCCTTTGTTTGAGCCGCATTGTTCATAAATCTCTCGCTACCCAGGTCTGATTGTTTCAATAATTCTATAATTTAAGGTAGATGAGAAGATCTTATTCAGTGTGCTCAGAGTAGTTATTAGGCCGCAATTCTTCGGATTAGCAAAGTTGCCCATCTTTGACAGGAGTACTGTGCGCCCTTCCACCAACCACTCCGGAATAGGCTATTCCGTTTTTAGATACGAGGTGAAAATGCGCGACAGATGCTGGTCGGTTGAAGGGAACTTCTTCTACCAGAAGGTCTTGATACCATCTGGTCCCGAAGCGGAATAGTTCTTTATGACTCTTATTACTTTTTTCAACTTCTCGGCAGTGATAGGTGGGCATTCTTTCTCAGGTGTTATGAGGACATTGCACAGCTCCTTGAAACTGTTTATGTTCTTTGAGTCTTCTTTCAGTGGATGCTGAACTTCGTAGACTTTTCTCCAAATTGCTTTGACCTCCTTTGGTTTGTGCAGATGGTTGACAGTAACTGCAGGATGTCGGAGAAAAACTAGGTTTTCTCAGACCCCCCCCCCCCTGGCTCTAGACTTCTTCCAGAGTCAGATGACCCGTATTCTGTCAAAAATATGGTGCCTGATGTTCAGCAGTTTTGACATATTTAATGTGTGGTAACGGATCTTCAGTTTGTGCGAGAACTGCCAAAACTTGGCGGTGAAATTCCTGTCAGATGTTATGTAGTCAAACACACACTGAATGCCGAACGCGTACGTCTTGCTCAGTCTTTTGTGATGAGTTGATGCATTCGTCTTTTGATCATATGATCAGCCGTTGGTTTTGTTTTACGGTTTGAATCCGATAAAGCTCTCGGTACATTATACACACCACAATTAATAGTTCAGAGGTCGGTTTCTTCGGACAAAATTTCCGCGAAGCTCGTCATCCAGTTCGGCCAGATCTTTGGGCTTTAGAGAATCCTGGCTGTTGATATTTCTCCTCGCCCTAAAGGCCTAAAGTATCGCTGTGCCTCTATAGTCTTATTGGATGCCTGCCGCCCTCTTTCTCTGTTGCCAGTATGTACTGGCTGCGATTGAGTAGGCGCTCCGCTTATACAGGGTGTCCCAGACCTAAGTGTCCGGACTTTTATAGTCGTATAAAACTAAAAAAAAATAATTCAAAATTCCTCTTCCAAAAATCAATTGAAGTTTTCATTTTTGAGTTATAAAATATTTAAGCTGGGCCAATCAATGATTATTAATATTGACTATAGCCAGCTTAAAATTGAAATGAAGAAGCGATAGGTTTGAATTGTATTGTCTTATGTCTTGTCTTGAACTCATAGAGCAGCCAAATTTTGGAACTGGTCCAGTAGATTCATATTGCGTAAATAGTTCCGGTCAAACTTGGCATAGGGTATTGTTGTCTTCTGCTATCTGGCTGTGAAATTCTATGTTAAGTAGTTCTGTCGCATTTGAAGATCATTTTTCACCTCTATAAATGTCACTGAAAAATAGTATGAATTCACTTGTTGAAGTTCTAGATTTATGACTTATCTAGCTGTATGGTTAAATTCGCTTGGAGATGTGAATATGAGCCTAAAAAAATGAGCGTAAAAGTAATACGAATGCATATTACTTATACATGAAAATCGATTCGTCTACCTGCCGTGAGGGGATGTGTTCGAATGTAGAAGGCTCTGAAGAAATTCAATTTAAAACTAGAGGGAATGGAGAATTTAGAGAGAATGAAAGAATTAAAGAAGATGAAAAGGAAGAATACTATTAATCAGAATCAAAATTTTATCTGAGCTTAAAATGGAATGTCCGTTGGTCAATTGATTAAAAAAATATATATTATCAGATAAAAAAGTTGGTATGGTGTTTGGCAGGGTTCCTACAGGTCAGGGGATTCTGGAAAGTCAGGGAATTTAAAACTGGAATTGAAAACTGGTTAAAACTGGAAGGACTCAGGGAAGTTTCGGTAAACTGAAGTTCAAGTTTTGGGATCATCCACAATTTACGTAAAGCGATATTTTCTGAAACTCCTTCGCACATACAGGAAATCTAACTAAGATTTCTAGACTTAGTGGACAAATATACATATAAATTCTTTTACTTAAATAAACGTGGAACCTTCATGAAATTAGGTTTAGAAAATAAAATGTTTTAATAATAACTGAGCTTTGAAAACCCATATTTTGTTAAAAAATAATTTTTTTGGTTGATGATTCATCATTTAAGTGGAACGCCATATAATTTTATAATTTACTAATTTGTTAAAAATTCTTTCTTTTCTCTTTTTGAAAATTAATTTCTTCAACTGAAAATGTAGCTATTTCATTTTTAGAAGTAGAATATGAATCGTCTTGTTGCAAATTTCATAATTTTGTTTGATAATTCATTTCTTTTTTTGACAATAAAACTATTTTGTTGAAAAAAAATTTTCTTTTTTTTCTGCTTAAAAATAAATTTTGTGGCCGAAAATATATAACTATTCCAGTTTTGGTAGAAAACTGATCATTTCAACTTGAAAATTTATTTGTTTCGTTAAAAGTGCGTCTTTTCGGCAGAAATTTATTCTTCTTGATTGCATTTTTTTCCTTTGGTTGGAAATTTGACTATTTCTTTAAAAATTCTTTTTTTATTGGTAATTAATGATTAAACTGAAAATGTAACTATTCCATTTTTTGTTGAAAACCCATCTTTTATTTTGTTAAAAATTCATCTTTTTTTTTTCTTGTTAGAAATCTAACTTTTTGATTGAAATTCATGCGCTTTGTTAAGAAAAAATTTTAATCAACTATTTGGTAAAAAATTAATTTATTTGGTTGAAAATTCAATTCCTTAAATATGAAATATATGTTTATTTACTACTATTTTTGAGTAAAAATTAAAGATAGAAAACATGAGATAATAATATCAATTTAGAATTAAACATTTTTTGCATTAGGAATACTGCTAGCCCATGTGTAAGGTTATTTTGATAACTTGAAGAAAAAATTATAGCGGCCAAGGAAAACGAAAAATGGTTTAGGAAGAGTCAGGAAGTTGCAAAATTTGAATTTTGTAGTAACCCTGGTTGATTTTAAATTTTAGAAGAGACGAGAGGACCTAATGTTTTTAAAAAAATTGCATATTTATAACTGTAACTGTTAACTTTCACCATCACCTCTGGGTTATTCTTCTAGCTTGGGTGACTTAGGAAATTGCAGGCCTGATGTTGCAAATAGACTAACGAACAATGTGAACATTTAGAATATTTATTCTGTAATTGTTTCCTGTAGACTTTCTGTACAATGCGCAAATTGTTGTTGTGGGAATTGCAACTGAAACCAAATTATGAATTCGAAATGAATTAGCCTATATAATGGGCAACCGTTTATATTATAATCAATTTCTTCTCTAAATGGTAGTAAATTGTTTAATATAAGAAAAAATTCTGAATTTTACGAAATTAATAATTATCTATTAGGTACTTTAACATCAACAATCAGCTAATTTCACTTCGGAGAAAGCTGAGGGGAAAACAACAGACCAAGTGCATGGGACAAAACTTTATTTTTTTGTAATCTTCGTGGGGAATAGTAATTACCATCATTTTATTATGTCATTAAATAGTTTTTAACAAATAAAAACTATTTTTCAAATACACTTATATAGAAAAAAATTAGATTTTACGAAATAATTAGCAAAGTAGGGCAAAAAATGACAGAACCCCATGCATTTGGTCCATTGTTTCTCCTCAGCTTTCAATGAAGTGAAGTTAGCCGATGATGAAGTGAAAATACCTAATGGAGCAGATGCAATAATCACAGATCGTCACCTGCTCACCATCTTTTATCTATTTTGAAATGTATCACCTACTAGCTGTGCCCTGTGGCGGTGGCAAGCCTTAATACTATACATCGGAAACAAACGAAAATGCAATAAAAGTTGTATAAAGTTATAAAAAAAAACATCTAAAACGTATGATGGAAGAACTTTTTGTTACTTAAGACTAACTTAACTTATGAATGAAGTACGCGTTTAAAAGACAAATTTTTTATTGCATTCGATGTTACTTACATGTTTTCTCTTGATATTAAGTTTTAACATGAAATACTGGAATGGAATCAACATACAATTTTAATGATTTATCGTCGAATTTGGGTTTCAAAAATGTAAAGTCGATAGTGAAATTTGAACTAAACTTGGAAAACACTATTAGAAAGTGAAAGATAAATAAAAAATTGAATACGGAACATGGAAACTGTATTTTTCGAATTTTTATTGTCAAAATTATATTTAAATTGTCAAATTCAGTTTTAGAAAATTCCAAATCACTTGCGAAATTTGAACAAAGCTTTAGGAAAACTGTAAATGCAAAAAAAAGGAATTAAAACTGAAAAACATAAAATAAAAAAGGCGTTTTTGAATTTTAAATGCTATAACTCGTACTCAAGTCGCAGAATTATTTGGTTTTGAAAAATGCGAAGTCTACAGCGCAATTTGAACGAAACTTGGAAAAAACTCTTACGAACAAAAAGCAGAAATATGAACTTAAATACAGAAAATGGTAATCGTTTTTAATTATAAAAATTATACGAAATTGGGTGCCAATTTTTAAAAATTGCAGCTGTTCCTCCCTCTCCTGTATTCAACCCCCCCCCCCCTATACTCTTAATAACCTGTCTAGAAGCCCAAAGAATATGTGTGCCAAATTTGGTGACGATTGGTCAAAAACTGTGGATTTGTATATAAGCATCTATATATTTTGGAAAATTGTAATTTTGTTACTTTTGTGGTATTAATTGAACAAACACAGGAATTTGATTTTTCGGTTGTACATGTGATAGAACTTTTAGTTTTCTTGCTAAAGGCTGAAAATTCTTTAAAAAACTTCAAAATTAACAAAAGCCTCGAAATCTCTTTGAAAATGTTAAAAGGCAACAATTTAATTAAAACCCCCCGTAGTGTTCTGTTCTCAATTTGTACTTTAGGGTTCTAAAAATAAGTTTTCGCTATTTTGTTTGGATGCTCTATGTTTCAAATTTTTACAAAAATATAAATAAATCCGGATAAAATAGTGTTTTTTTTTTACTAATGATAATCCAAAACTCATTTTTAAGTAATATATAATTTGTCTTAAAGTGTTCCTTTTCATTATTCTTTCACACAAATATTCTATCAAGCACATAGCGAAAAAAAGTACTTAATTTAAGTCGAAAATTCGGCTTATTTTCAGGTGTCACAACAAGAAGCATAGGCACAAAAAACTAAAACTGACTAACATTACACATTTTATCCAACAACTGCCTTAAAAAAACTAAAGAAAAAGAATTCGCAAATTCACTGGGGGCCTGGCGCCCGACCAACACATCCCTGTTCACTCGTGCATTGCCGGTCATTCTCGTCTGAATCTGTAAGGGGAGGCGGATTGCTCGTCAGAATAGCTACACTCTAACGCGAGTACGCGAAATAGCTCCGTGCGTTAGACTGTTCTTCGGGCACGAAGCGTAAGTTTTGATTTTTTATACTCCCCCAAGAATACAGGGATCTTGTTTGTCCTCGTCACCTGGAAAAGTGCATATTGTACGTTCCGTAACGCTCGCCGTCGACGTCGTCTTGCACTGACCGCAGTACTCGAGACCGAGCTCCGAGTGCAGCGAGATACGGCGGCGGCGTTGTTTCTTCGTTTTCCATAGCTAGTTATCTAACCTTTTTGTGCACAGTGACGGGTTGGTTCTCTTGATGAGGGGGCTGGGGGCGTGACGAGAGGGCACGGTTGTTCTTTCGTAGAATCGTTTAATCCTCTTTTGACATCGTTTCAGTTCGACTCGGGAAAGTTACTTTGCATACTCCGTATTTCGGAGCGTCGCCTCAACGAGACAGAAAAGAAAAGAGAGGCGAAGCAGAACGAGAGAGTAATACGTGGTAATACAGTCCTTTCCTCGTGTTTTTCGCGCCTTGGAATTGTTGGCTGACCTTTCGGTACGTGGAGGAAGGGGGCAGCGCCACTCCGCGAGGAATTCGTATTTTCGCTGTCGAAATAGCACTGACTACGACGAGCGTGAGGAGTGCGCGCTACTTCGGGACCGAGATTTACTTCTGTTTTTGCCAGGTCCCAATATTTTCCAAACCTAAAGTCAAGTAGGCAAAGATACCTTTGATCATTGCGAATTTTCTGGCGCCCGGAAGGTTTTTCATCCAACCAGTAATTTCGGAGCAAGGCAAGAGGCAAAAGTCCCGTTCGGTTACAATTACAAAATTTCCGCTGTGAATTTCTCGAAGTGGCTATAGGCTTTCTGCTCTAATAATGATCTCTTCCGGTTTGATACTAGTTTGATAGTGCGATGTACATGTTATTTTAGTTCACCTGTAACTCGGTTTCGGAACGGTTTAAATTTTTTCCTGTTTTAATATGCAGTGAGTGGTGAAGTTAAATTGAATCTGATTGATTTTCAAGAAGGAATAATGTGAATGCAGTTGTTTAGTGTTTGAAAGGATTGAAGTTTATTGGAAGGAGTTTCGAGTTGGAGCAAGGATCTTTGTAAAGTGATCATTAATTTAATTTTTTTTAAGTGACTGGATTAGAGTGAAGTAAGTCGTGAAAGGTCCAAAGTTTGATGTGATTTTAGTTTTTACTACTAAAGTATTAAAAGTGAAGTTAATCGATTATGATGAAGTTTAGAGTTATAGTCTTGTGAAATAATAATGAGTTTGTGATATCGTCCTTCGCTTAAGACGCTTTTCCGGTTGAAGTATTGATATTTTGAAACGTTCTGTCAAGAATATTGCAATTTTCAGTGCTTTGCAAATTTTGTTTGTTATACGCTTATTTGTGTGTTCTGATTTTTTATATAGTTTTCAGTTAAAATTGTTTCTTACTAGTCACATTTTTGAACAGAAAAGGAAAATAGAGAGGAATTTTATTTTATTTAGGTAATTCTTGTGAAAACGAAAATACGCATTGTAGTGCAAATGCAAAAGAATATTGAAATCTAAGTTCTAATTAAAATTTATGTTGCTTGGGATGAAATATTTATTGGAAACAATCAAAATCAGATAATTGCAGATTGAAACTTTGTAAATAAAATTATTTAAAAGTAATAGCATGCGAGATGGTACAATTTTATACTGAATCATTCTAAATTCTGCAATTTGGTTTTAAATTGTAATCCTGTATCTTGGAAGAACTTGAAATAGGAAACGTTCCAAATAGGGTAATTTTAAATTTCAATATTTAAAATTTAACTGTTTCAAATTTAAGTCGTTCCAAATAGAATATTTTCAAATTTAAATAATCGTACATATTTGAGCCTGGATGACTTACAGAATGAAAATTCAAATAAACAAACTTATTTCTCAGACTAGTTATAACATACTGTTTAGTTAAAAAATTAGTTTTAATGACATTGATAAGTTTCACATACACTACAATCTCAAGTAGAAGGTGATTAGATATGAAATTATCGGCAAAAGAATGAAAAGGAAAAAAGGTTACGTTAAATTGTATTAACTTCAGTTGAAAAAATATATATATTTCAAGCAATGTATTAAGTTAGATAAAAGTATATTGAAATATGAAAATAAAGTTCAACAGTTAAAAGTATAGAATACTCTAACAATAAAAATTTTCTTAATTATATGAAATAATGAACGTAAATCAAATTTCTGAGTTTTCAAAACATTTAAAAATTTCAAATCTGAATTAAAAGCGTTATAATTTCTTATCTAACGATTGCAATAATATTTAAGTTATAGAAGTTAGTTATTTCTTTGCATTTTTAATATTATGTTCCGCTCTAAATAGAAAACACAAATTAATAAAACTTCATAATAAATATAATATATAATCTTATATCATAAAAAATAGAGAATTTTTAGACCGAAAAAATCTGTAAAACAATCCTTTTAATGGCGTAGTGATATCACTTTATATAAAATTATCAAGAATTTGCATATTTGGCAACACTGGTTTCAATCTGAAAATCTGTCCAATTGTTAAAGGGTCGATGTTTGCACCACATTTTTTTCTCCCACGGCACCCTTAACCGTTACGCTCCTAAAAATCGCAATTATTAGGTTCATTAAAGTACTATTTACCTTCCCAGAATAGAAAATAAGCTTCGCAAATCTGACCACAAAATCGCTGACTGCACTTTTATAATAGGAATCGCTCCCAGAATTCGAGTTTCCCTGTCTTTATTTAGCTCTTGAGTTATGCGTTCCTCTCATTTTCTTTTTTTTTTTTTTTGCTTATTTAAAAATACTCGTCGTTTTAAGATTAGCTTGTTCTCTTGTAGCAAATCCATTTCTAATCTTGGTTGAGCCAAAAATGAAACATTTTAAATTATTTTTTCTTGAATAATGGAGACGGCAATGTTGAATATTACAGCGAAAAATTCCTGCAAGTAGGAATTCCTGTTGTTTACATTCCATTTTTTGCAGGAAAAAAACCTTGGGATGCAATACATTTTTATTGGTATTGTGTGTAATTATAGCAGCAGCCAATATGTATTCAAGGACTACTCAAATTCATTCTCCTTGAATCAAACTCTTTATTTTTCTAATCCTTGTATATTTATTATTTATTATATTTCTTAAATTTTCAACTATTCATTTCTTATTTACCATTTTTTAGAATATTCCTATATAACTTTTTCAATGTTATGGATTATAATTCTATTGGATTTTATTTTTTGATAGCTTCAAATTATTTTTTTCACTTTTGCAATGCCAAAAGTTAATTCAGTACACGAAATGAAGACTTATGTTTTTGTTGTCTCCTTCCACATTCTCTGTCATCCACTATTTATAGTTACATAAATATTAAAGTACAGCCGACGGAAATAAGGCTGAAGAGTTATAACCAACCAAGCCTTTTTTTCGTTCAAAATGATCATACTCTGTAAGCGAAAAAGCAATTTTGAAAAACGGGGACCCCGATAGGGGATTATTATCAGTGATATTTAGAGAATGTTAATCACCGATGTGGCTGGACATCCTTCAATCAATTCATAGTTGCCGCCATTTAAATAACAATGCAAGTCAGAGAAGTTAAATTACCTTTTTCGTATCGTCGTAATTTATTAGCATTGACGAAAAGTTTAGCGCAGAAGGTTTTCTTGATATGTATAAAAAATCGTTTAATATTAGCGCTTTGAGATCCGGATTTGTCATTTATTTCTAATATATATTTTTTAATGCTGCATTCTTTTTTATTTTAGATCTCTACTGGCATGGAGCTAGGAGCGCACTGATAGTGATAGTCTACGAGGTAATTTTAGTTTCATTCAAATAGGCATTGTTTAAAACATGTGAACAGTCGATAAAATCGTTTTATGAATGTTACTCGATGTCTTGAATAATATTTTTAATTTACAGATCTTGGTTTCTATGCATTGCCTGCCAAAGAAGAACTGAGCCCAATGTTTCCACACAATTCTAGTTCACATGAGATTTCTACCGAAACAAATGCCTTCGTACAAAATTCCAAGGTAAACAGAAATTTTCTTATTATTTTTTTATAAGTCTTAATTTCCTAAATTTTCTCGCAATAAAGTCCTACTTACGTTTGTTATTCAGAGTCTTGTAGATTACACGTGTTAAAGAATTCCCACGTTGTGATAAAAGCCAGCAGTAATTGTTCAAAAAATATCCCCAACATTTTAATTTATAAAACTGGAAAGGAGCCTTTTTCGAATTCAAATGCTTTAAACACAAAATTCGACTGTTATCGAAAAAGTGAACATCAACTTTTCAAATTTTATCTGGAATTTTTTGTGATAAATGTATTATTGTCAAGAAATAGGAACATTTTTTTTGTTGATTAAATAAATATAACATGAAATGCTTTTGTTAATTCATTAAGAAGGTATTGAGAAGTGGGACGCCTGAAAAAGTCCCGAAAAATAAAATATTATTTCCTTATCAAAAATACAACAATCACATATTTTTATGAAGAAAATTATATTTAACTATTTGATTATTATATTTTTAATAAATACTTATTTAAAGCAAATGGTAATTGTTTAAATTCGCGATTTTTTTAGTTCGGATATTTTCTAATTCAGAAATTTGATGTCGGGAATTTTCCAATTTGGAAATTTTATTATTCGGGAATGTTCCATTTTGCTAATGTTATAAACTGTTCGGAAATTGGTAATTTCCCAATTCAGAAATTTTCTTATTCAGGAATTTTACAGAAACAAGTCTGAATTTGAAACAAAAAGGGCGTAAAAATTCTAGATTTTAAAATCATATATGAAGTATTTAAAATAATGGCTGTATTATTCAAAAATATTTCATTAATAGTTAGACTTTCTTATCAAATTATTGATCAAGAAAATGTTCTAGTATAATAATTTTTTGAATATATCTTGACAGCGTTACGACTGAAACTTCTACGCCCCTCCCCTGAATGGCGGTATTTTTAGAAGGCCTCTAATTTATTTAAGGTTTTTACAAATAATTTTGTAGAAAATTTGACCACGATTTTGAATTTCATATAGCTGTAGTGCCACGATTATTACTCTAAATGTTATCTCGACTTTTAATTGGAAGCAGTAGTGATAATTTTGTCACTTTAAAATTAACATATGTCAATTATCTTATTTGTTTAATATTTGATTATATTTTGATCCAAAGCAAATTGAATGCGATTACAATCTATTTAATCGACTATAGCTAACTTTTACCATAGTTTTTGAGAGAGGTAATCTTTATATTAATAATTTGTTTTTGTTTATTTTTAGGGAGATGTAGTAGTATTAGAGGGAAGCAGTCTGAGTGGGGTGGGGGAGGGGAACGGACCAGAGCACGCTAGGTACTGTGATATCAAATCCATAAACAGCAGCATGATGGCAGCACCTACCAGCCACCCCGAAGCTACCGCCGCCAATGACTTCTTAACCGTCCTGTCACGCCATTCTGGTGAGATTCTATACATTTTTCTTGAAGAATGGCCTTGTTTAGGATAATAATGACTAAATAATCACAATCCTTGCTTTTGCTCCATTTTCTGATGAGCCAAATTGAAGAAGCTGAAGAGAATTGCAGGTTCAGCTTCTCTGAGGCCAAAGTAGATTATTGCACATGCATTTCTGGATGATTTGCTTCTGTAGTTAAAAAAATTCTCTGTAGTCTTTAAATGTGTTCTGAGTCAACAACTCACTTTTTCCACTTTTTTAATGAAAGGAGTTACTTGTTTGCCTTTCTTTAACTCGGAACGTTACTGTAAAGTCTGCGTTTAAGTTTGATAACAAAAAATTAGTGTAATAGCTGTTCGTGGCAGTTTGGAAAAGTAAATTATTTTAGAGGAATTAAACGAGTTCAACTAAAATTATATTTAGGAGTTGATAATATATTTTTCATATTGAGTGTACGCTAGTACATAGAGAAAATCGCATGAGAAACGCTAAGAATATTTGTTGTGTTTTATTCTTTGTGATAGTTAATGATCTCTTAATTTGAATGAAAATACACTGCCATTACTTTTAATTCTTGTTTGTAAGCTGGAACAATCTTTGGACAAAAGGGAAAAAGGGGCAAACTTTAGTTCTTTCTTTTTGTTAAAAAATAGAACTGTTCAGAATTTTAGAGTCTGATGTATTTAATTGGTGAAAACTTTAATTAATAACACACGTCTAAATTCAAAATAAATTTCGAACTGCAAAATTTGAAAGAAATGTCTAAATTTGAAGAAGCTGTCAGAAATAAGGTTTCAGAAAAGATATGCCCATATGACTTGAGAAGCTTTAAAGATTCATAATTTTTGATTATATTAGGAACTCTTAAGTAGATTCGTAGAGATAGAACCTTATCCTTTAGAACATGAAGTATTTAGACCAGTGCCGTATTTATACCAGAGGACAAAAACGCCATGTCTGTTTGTTTTTAATTGTGTTGTCTTTTTTCTGTTATCAACTCTGCAATCGAAAAACCTATTGATGAAAAATTAAAAAAGGTTGGAAATTTTAGGGTGGGCTAGGGTGGCTTGAGGCAAAAATCCGGCTCTGGTTTAAATTAGTTGATAACGATAGTTTGAACATAATTGATGGGCTAATTTTTTGAAATTACAGGTGAGTTCAGCTCAGCCAGCATCGGCGAGGCCCGCCAGTCAGTGGCGCCAGCAACCACAAAAAACCCAACAAATCACCTTCTAACCTATGATAATAATAAAGTAAATAACCACAACAATGCAGAACATAATCATCACAAGTACAGACAGCAAAACACACCGAGCTTGCTTGGTCAGCTAGGCAGCTCCGCCGATAATTCTAAGTCTACTTGTAAGCCGTTAAGTGATAATAAGGATAGCTTTAGCGATCTAAGCATTAGGGTACTAAAGATAAGTCTATATCTAAACGTTACGAGGGGTGATGCGTGCTACCCTGCTGGGGTACCTAGCCTAGTTAGGATACCCAAGTCTGATTACCCCCAGCGGCTGCCGCATCTCGCTGACTCTTTCGACAATTACTCCTTACTAGGGTCCCGCCTTTGCAGAGGCGACAACAATAACCTTAAGGCTAATCTTAGTTTCATAAGTAATAATAACTCAAAGTCTGTGATATTGCTCAGCTCAACCAGTTACGGTGACTACTATCTTCTCCTTAACAACAAGAGCCTCGCCACTGAATCTTCTCTTCTTGTTGACACAAATAATACTTCTGACGGATTGGAAAGCATGAAATCACTAAGCGGTAACCGCTCTCTGGTTAGCGATCTCGCGCAAATCCATCGGTGGCTCGTTGAAAAGAAGATCATCGCACCCACAACGAGCAGTCAACCAACACCAACGGCAGAATGTGTCTCTGAATGTCAAATCGATTTAGATGGCACCACTCTCGAGAAAAGATCGTTCCCCGCTTACGCTCAGAATTTCGCGGCGCATTCCGCCAGTTCTTCCATTACGCTTATCGTTTCCAAAAACGAAATCACCGACCACGCTCTGCAATCTTTCCTAGAGAGTCTCACACGAGTCCGAGAACCATCTACTTCTCCATTGGGAAACCTCACCGTGACCGAGCTGACGCAACGCATATGTGTTCCATTATTGATAGAATCTAAGCGTTACGATAACGACGTTGGTAATAATGATAATTATTATTATTATTATTATTGCAATAATAATAATAATGAAGTTAGTGATAGGTGTATCGGAGAAGAAATGAATATTAGAAACAATAATCCAGATGTTATCCAAGACATTGTTAACGTCGCTGTGTGCTACAAGACTAGTTCTATAATGACTACTAATGTTAGGACGTTAGGGTCTCAAAATGATGGTATTAACTGTACCGAAGCAACAATGTTTACTGTTGGTGCTCTTTCATTTCAGGATAACGATAAGTCTAACAAGCCTCTAAATGATAGCTTTAAGAACGATAAGTATCAAGTGTCTACTAAGATTGGTCATGAATCTAACTCTACCGTTAAGTCTGTATCTAAGTCTACGCTAAGCGATAAGTCTAGCAATAAGTCTGAAATGTCTCGCACCGGGCGCGACATATCCGATGACAAAGAGCGAGTTAGGTCGGCCGTCAACATTCCTACACTGACTATCTGCGAGCCTACGATGACGCTTAAATGCCAATCAGCCACCGTCACATCCCAAACAAATGCTGTACCTGTTTCTCAACCCGAGAATTGCTCGAACGACGATGATGATGATGATGATATCCGATCACAACCTTGGATCCATGATATCAACCCAAAGCACGACATTACTGACAACTACTCGATTTCCAATGATTATAAGTTAGCAAAGACCAACAATCAAGACGACAGCGCCGCAGAGCAACAATTTTTATCCTTGCACGATCAAGACTGTATCGCCCTAGAAGCTCTTATCAATGCACATGACAAGGAAACTCTCTCCTGCGTAAAATTCGAGTCGCCGCGACTGATCGCCTATATTCGCACTCTCATTCCAGCATATCAAAAAGCTTACCAATTCGACAAAGACAAATGTGAAACTGAGCGTCAACGACTGAAGGATGCCTTGAATACTCTTTTTAGCCGACCGATACGTACATGCAACAAAATTCTCGAACCGATTCTAGATTATAAACGACGATGGGGGATTCCCTCAATTTTGCGATTGATGGGTGGTGGAGAGAGTTCACTCAACACCAGTGGAGCTGCCAACTGGGGAGCCACTCAGGCAACAACTCCCAACAACAATAACGCCACGCAATCCGGGTGGGGTGGAACACCAGGAAATCCTGCAGGAAACGCGGGACCTCCCAACAACTGGGGCGGTAATAACGTCAACCGATCCGTTACTGGAAATCCAAATCAAAATCAAGGTCCACCGGGGGCCCAGAGCAACCAAGGAAATGTCAACAAAGTCAACAATCCGAACCAACCGTCGAACACCCAACCTGGACCGCCAACCTCTCAACCGAACAATCCAGTCCAAGGAGGAAATCAGAACAATGGACAGTGGCCACAGGGAAAACCAAACAATCCTGTTGGTCCGGGACCTAATCCGACTGCGCAGAACAATAATAGCAATAATGTGCCACAACAACCCTCAGCCACGTCCAATCCTAACAACAATCAAATCGTCAATCCTGTCCAAGGATCCGTCGCTCCCACCACGCCAACTACCACTAATCCTTCAACCAAGCAACAGTTGGAACAACTCAATACTATGAGGGAGGCACTCTTCAGTCAGGATGGCTGGGGCTGCGTGAGTATTTTACCATTTACTTATTTTTTGTTCTCTTGGTATTTCTAGGGTGTCGCCTCTTAGAAATTTGGGTAAATGGCTACTTGGATGTAGCGAAATTTTTTAGTAGAAAACTCTTTAATCACCAACTTTAATTAGCTGAATATGTAGTCAATTTATGCAATTTTAATGGAGTTAATCATTCAATTGAGAAGGCGCAATTATAAAGTCTTTATATACATTTAAAAATGTTTGTTTTTAGGTCTTAATTTTTAATTGTTAATTAAAAAAAAAATTAAAACCCCAACTTTAAAGACTTGAAGAACTTTAAATTAGAAGCATTTGAATTTTAATCATTTTTACTTTGAAACGTTGTAAGTCGACTAAGTGCAAATAAAAATTAAAGTTTTTTTCATATTTAAAGTTGAAGAATAATTGACTTTAAAAGACATGAGCAATTACCGGTTTTCAATGTGAAAAGTTAAAAATTGTAATCTGTCAAAATTGTACTGTTTTTAATCGCTAATCAGTTGAGACTCCGGATTCTATAACCACGCATAAAATTTGCCTAGCCACTTCAGGCCGCTCGAGTTGGCTCCTGATGAGTTGAAAATCAGTTTTCAAAAATTTGACCTTTTAACACACCACTTTGTAGAAAATTTCATGGTTCATCTTTTTTCTCTCGGCAAAAAGTTGTATCTTTTACCGTTTCTGTAAAAAATCAAAAAAACTTAATTTTTCAGACCAGCAAATTTACTCTCGAAAAGACAAAGTTCTTTATATTTAAAGATAAAAATTTAATAAATTGTTCTTCAAAGTGTTCTTAAGATATGCTTAGGAACCAAATACAATGTTCTTCAAATTTGAGAAGATGTGTAATACTTTCTTAGCTAATCTCAAAAATGAATTGAAGATGCCCTCGCTTTTTGTTTACATTATGTTTCTAATCTACACCCATTTCAAGGACATTGTATACAAACATAGTTTTATTCTAACGGGCTAAATGGCGCGGTGCAACCGGGATACGAAGTTATCGCCCCTCACGTGCTCTGTCAATGTTATTTGAATGATCCTATTTTGTCAACGAATAATTCAATTATGGTAAAACTTTTCAGAAAACTTAATTATATCCTACCAAGCATTTCTTTTGCTGGAAGCTTGGGCTTACTCAAAATTCCCCCGGTAAACGAAGCGTTTGAAAATTGTCTAACGTTATTTTGATACTGCTTGTCAATAAAATTGATAATTTTTTTATTTAACAAAATCAATAAATTTTTAACTGCACATTATCTTAAGGACAGTTTGAAGAAAAAGTTCTCAAAGTTTCATGTTAAAATATAAAGAACTTTGTCTTTCGGAGTGAGTTGAAGTGAAAATATTTAGTAAATTGGCTGGTCTGAAAAATTAAGTTTTTTTTTTATTTTTTGCAGGAACGGTAAAAGATACAACTTTTTTGCCAAGAGAAAAAAGATGCGTCATGAAATTTTCTAAAAAGTGATCTGTTAAAAAGTTAAATTTTCGAAAATAATTTTCAAATAATTTAAAATTCATAATTAGACGTCACTGAAAAATTACAAACATTTTAAATTGCACAATTATTTCTAATTCAAGACTTTAACTGGATTATTATGATTATTATTACACCATTAAGCTGTTTCCCTTTCGGGGTAGGCGTGACTCACTCGGTAGGGAGGGGAGTAGTGTGAGG